>JAAGKR010001245.1:12500-134673 GCA_011419295.1 Clarias macrocephalus
GTCAGATACTCGACCTTACAGAATGTGATTTCTGTGTATTAATAAGTTAGACAGAGAGACACACAGACATGTACGTGGACTTCAACCTCAAATATTATTATTATTATTATTATTATTATTATTATTATTATTATTAATAATAAATCACTCATTACATCATCAGCAGAAAGATCAGCAGATTATTATTAGATTTAACATTTTAATTATTTCTACAAACTCTTTAACTGTTAATATAATATAATATTTAATAATTTACAAATATTGTGCAAAACTGGGTGAAAAACAGAACAATTTAAGTCCCGTCTTGGTGCTCTGGCTTTCTAAGCAATCATAGGTGAGACTGAATTCCAATCAGACCGCAGAAGACGGGACCTCACACAAACCTTACACAAAGGCTTTCCTGACAGGTTTTTTTGTTTTTAGTTATTATTATTATTATTATTATTATTATTATTATTATTATTATTATTATTTTGCAATAAACAAAAACAAAGAGTTCTTGTCTATCAATGACTTTTTTTTTCTTTCTTTCTTTTCTCTTTCATATTCATTTTCCTTCTGTCTCCCTTAGACGTTTTATTAAGATATATGCCCTATTTGGACGGGATGAGTTATAGTTATACAGTAGGAGGTGAGGTTAGTCCAGAGTTAGAGACCAGAATCCTCCACATGTCACATCACAGAGAGAGAGAGAGAACATTAGTCACATGATCCTGTTCTGGATTGTATGTTGAGCTTAAAATGGGAATTCCCAAAAGGAGCCCAGTCTGCACTCAGGAAGTGACTGACAGCCCGGATGGATCTCAGTGAGTGACATGTGTCATGTTATGACTGAGTCAGGGGCTCACTGGTAGCTTTCAGATGACACCAGGTTGACAACTTGATGATGAACGATGCTTGATTGTTCAGAAAATACCCCAGACAAAGATTGATCTCATTTTTGGAAGAATGAATAGAGGAGTCTGGGAGTCACCACAGCCGACATCTTACAGTAGGATGTCCCTCTCTCATTCCCTTTTTATTTCTGTCTCTCAGTAATCAGCGGCTGCATTCTACTGCTGCTAATACACTCACACATATAGAGCCTAAACCCACCCAGAAATACAATTATTAGAGTACAGTGTGTGTGTGTGTGTGTGTGTGTGTGTGTGTGTGTGTGTGTGTGTGTGTGTGTGTGTGCACTCCCATCTGTCTGTTCCACACATCCTGGCACAAGTTACTATGACCTACTGTGGCTGCCATATTGTGACTGTAACACTGTGATTGCATAATAGCACCAAATGTATAATACTGTAGCTGCCCCTCTGTCTCTCTCTCTCTCTCTCTCTCTCTCTCTCTCTCTCTCTCATATACAGTACAGTGCTGCCTCGGCATACAAAACAGTTTTAGCATACAAGCGAACGAACCAAGCCCAACCGAACGCCAGCTCAGTTGCCCGTACGTCCAGGAGCCGTTTTAAAACTTATTTGCGCCAGTGTAAAGCAAAGCGAAAATAGTTAAAAAAAAATTTTTTTTTGCATGTTTTGTACGATTTAGTGAAGACGCAGCACTACGATTCCCAAAAATGTTATCAAGGACGGTAGCAAGAAGAAAAGGGAGCAGCTTTCAGTTTGGTTTTTAAAGCAGTCGGTACCATAAATTAAGGTTAAATGAGGTTTAATGTCCATTTATTTAACTTTAACAAAATTTAACAACGTCTTTTCTAAATATTTTGATTGTTTTTAAATGCAAAAAATATGATTACAGTGTTGGAAATGGGTAATATTAGTAATATGTTTGGGGGTCAGGAACAGATTCTCTGCATTTACATTATTTTCTATGGGACAATGTGTTTCACAATACGAAATTTCACCTTAAGAACGGATTAAATCCGTATGCCGAGGTACCGCTGTGTGTGTACGTATTTGAACTCCTGTCATGACGTCACACTTTCATACAGTATATAGCACAGAGTTTAACTCCTGCGCCTCTTCACAGATCATTCGTCTTCCAGAGATTCCCAAGCATTCCGTTTCAGCATTTAACGTCACGCTGTTGACTTCCTTTACTAACCTTTGCAGGCAAATCTTACTTCCTGTGTTCAATTTATTCTTTATTTATTCTTGCTCTTTGCGCTCAGTCATGTATTCCTGATACAGGATTCATACAAACAGCTGTGCAATGAATGACTTTGTCTATGCGGTGTGTGTGCGGTGTTTTCACTAAAGACTTATCAAAAGCTGATTAGTCTGGTTAAAATCTCTGTTACAGCATCTACAGCCAGGATAAAACACGCTATTACAGCGTCAAAATGTTGGGAGGGTGTGTGGGACACGAGTCCTGGTTTGACTTGAACGCCCCTCGTATAACCTTTCCCCTAAATTATGTAAAAAACAACATTTGAACCTCTTTCAGCGTCTGTAAATAAAGAGATAAGAGGTTCTTGTAAAAAGACCCGATTAGTTGCAACCCGATGCTTTAAAATCCATCTGGAATTTTATTTAAGAATGGGATTGACGTTAGCTTAAACATTCTTTACGTCTTCATATTATTATTATAGCTTAGCTATTATTAAAGACAGGGAAACCGAACCCTGTGAACTGGTGTAACTGTAGCACATCTTCAGAGCTGTCAGTGATGCTAAACGCCGGTCCAACTGCAACAACAAGACGTTTATACACATCTTAGCCATATTCAGCGTGTTAAGCTTATTGCAGAGAACTCAATAGCGTGTGATTTTTGTCAGACTGTGTGACTTGAAGGTGAAACGTTAGATTGAGCACTAAAACATCTCACGCTGAATTGTTAGCTGAACGAAGATTGCTACGTAGCTGAAACGTCTCTGTAGAGAACTTTTCGTCAGTAAGAAGACAAGATATCATTACCGAGACGAGATATCATCATCGCTCAAACATTAGCTTGCTAGTTCCCTTTAGGTGAGATATACAGTAGTACAGTATGTAGGGTTGTTAGAGCGATAAAAATATATGTTAGCTAGCTAAATAATTAGTTAATTAGCTAGCTAACTGTACTGATTTGAGATGCTGGAGAGACAAAGCTCCCGGCATCGGGTCCGATTTGATGTTTTTCAACACCTGTTCTGATAATGTGAGGCTTTAGGAAACAAATTCCAGCTTTCTTTAAAAAATAAAAAAACAAAAAACCTCTGGATCCCCAGCTGCATGGTTTTGCAGCCAGTCACTCACTAAGAAAGAGGTAAAATCTATACAAGGATTAATAATCAATGAACATTACGGGAAAGTATTATACAGTGGAACCTTGGATGACAAGCATAATTCGTTCCAGAGGCGGGCTTGTATTCCAAAACACTCGTAAACCAAATCAAATTTTCCCATAAGAAATAATGGAAACTCAAATTATTCGTTCCACATACAATATATAAAGTAAAAATACAACAAATAAACATGCACTTTATCTTTAAAAAAAGTAAAAATAAATCCCGACAGATAAGTGTTTCTGTTTATGCGCGTAGGCGCTGTGTGTGCACACACATTAAAAGAAAGACAGAAAGTTTTATCAGAAAAATTTGCAAGGAACATCGCTAATGACACTCGCGTGAGCGCCTACTAATGGAATCACTGCTGTAAAGTAAAAAAACAAACAAACAAATGAACCAGCACCTTACCTTTGAAAAGAATCGCGACAGAGCAGAGTTTCCGTCTAGAGCAGAGAGTGTGTGTCTGTATGTGTGTGAAGCCTTGGGAGAGGGGTGCCCCGTTTACCACCTGACAAATTTCAATATCAGCCTTTCGTAAAGCATCCCACACTGTTCTGTGAAAGTTATTGTAATGGCTATGAATGCATTATGATGCTCATATGAAGTCATCCTTCAAAAACAATGAAGTGTTTCCCATTAAGGACAAACAAGATACACTAGTTTAGACAATGCATTAATTCAGGATATATTTCTACACTTATTTACAGTATAGTTCATGCTACATGCTACATGCTAAATGCTACATGCAGCTGTGAGCAGAAATTGTAGATATCCTGTGTACATACTGGATTACCCAGTGTAGGGTTAACAGCAGGTGTGTGGTTGGTTTTTAATTCCGTCACATGTTGGGATAAGCGGTCATGATCATGGTGTCCTGTCTTCTAGAAGTATCTGATCTCTCTCTCTCTCTCTCTCTCTCTCTCTCTCTCTCTCTCTGCAGATTGCTGTGGTTGTGGGAAGGAGTTTAAGAACGAGCAGTCGCTGGTGGCCCTGGACAAGCACTGGCACCTGGGCTGCTTCAAGTGCAAAGTGTGCAACAAAGTGCTCAATGCTGAGTACATCAGCAAGTCAGTGCTCCGTACACTTTGTGTGTGTGTGTGTGTGTGTGTGCTTGTGTGTGTGTTTGTGTGTGTGTTATCAGTGTTAACTTTAATGAACTATGCTATATAACTGACTCTCACCTGGTCTAGTACAGTATTACTGAAACTCACAAGTACTGATATTCTGAGGCACTTTGAAGACATCGGCGGTGATTTTGAAATCCTCTTACTATCCACTCCTGAAGGATTCCTGACCTTTTCTGAGACGCACAAACAACTGCTTAGACCTTTAAAATTTGTATTTCTTAAAATATAAATAATTTAGATCATTCGGACCACCGTGAACTTGATCGTAATTAAATATTTGTAAATGACGTGTCAGTTAAAGGCTAGCCACTAATCAGTTTGAAATCTTGCTTTGTTTTTTATATTTCTATTCTTTTGGGCTCAAATGGTTACGGCTGTGGGTTCGAGGCCCAGCACCGCCAAGTTGCCACTACTGAGCCCTTAAGCAAGGCCGTTCTGGTTCATAAACCTTATCTGCTCTGTATTCTGGCTTTGACACTGCGCCCTGACCAAAACTTCCTACTGTAGGATTTGTGAAAAAATATTTCACTGTTCTGTATGGAGCATGTGACAAATAATTGAATCTTAATATTATATGCCTGTCCTTTTTTTTTTTTCCCGATATTAGACGATGCATAATGGTTGCCCTAGTTTGTTTCGCTCGTTTTGCCGTAGAAATACAGTAGCTGCATCTGGATCAAAATGTGTAAACGCTCAAGGAGGGTGCAAATACTTATGCAAGGCTGTGTAAATGTCAGATGCATTTTTTAGTTTTCAGTAAGCTGCCTCTGGCGTTTTGATTCGGCTAATTGAACACCGTGACGCGTAACGGATATCGTGATCACTTTGATATAAGTATCGCAATGGGACACTGTCTCCGTATCGGCCGCCTTTAACACGAGTCACTTTAATAATATCTCGTGACAGAGCGCGACAGAGTGACAGATAGACGCCTCATGTTTTCACCTTTGTGTGTGTGTGTGTGTGTGTGTGTACAGAGATGGAATTCCATACTGCGAGATGGACTACCACGCCATGTTCGGCATCCAGTGTGAGAACTGTAAGAAGTACATCACAGGGAAAGTGCTGGAGGTAAGCAGTCGATGTCACGCTATCTGTTCTCATGTAGCGCATAACTGTGACTGCTGAAGGAAAGAATGATGAGATAAACACAACTATGGGGATGGGTCATGGCGGGGGCAAGTGTTGTTGTGTTGGTACTGTGTGTGTGTGTGTGTGTGTGTGTGTGTGTGTGTGTGTGTGTGTGTGTGTGGCTGTGATTCAGGCCGCTCCACACTGGTACACTATATTCCCACCGGGGGCGTGGCTCAGGGCCCCGGGACACAAAGACACTCACTGTCCACGCATTGAGAAACACTTTGTATATACAGTAGCATTATTGCTGGAAAAGAAAAATCTCTGTTTGTATCTCTCGTGAAAAAAACAACAACAACAACAAAAAAACAAAACAGAGCAGTGAATAAGGAAATGAATGTGGATTATTTAGTCATAATGAGCTTTTACTCACCACGTTCCCCTCTGGTCCGTATTTATAATCAGATTCATGCAAAGCTGCTTTGGGAGATTTAGTGTGGTGTTAAAAAGCACTATATAAATTAATATAAATAAATTATCATTGAAAAGTTGATTTATTTCAGTAATTCAATTCAAAAAGTGAAACTCATATATTACACTATATAGACTCATTACACACAGACTAAATAATATTAAGTGTTTATTATTTTGTTCTATTTTGATGATTATGTCTTACAGCTAATAAAAATCCAATCTTAAAAAAAAATTATATTACTTAAGACCAATAAAAAACAAAACAAAACAAATAATATATATTTTTTAACTGTTTGATTTTACTGAAAAGTAGTGTGAACATGTGGAGAATTCGCATGAATTCCCTGGGCTGAGGACAAAAAGGACTGGACTGTTCCTCAATGGGACAAAATTTAAAAAATTATTTTTTTTCTGATTGTGTTCTCAAATAAAAAAATTAGAGAAAAAAACTAAACAGATAACGAGCGCTTAATTTCCATTTTTGTTTTTCCATGTTTTTAAAACTGTAGTAACCAGATATAAAAAAAAATAAAATAAAAAAAAAGCTCAAGAAAAATTTGAACACATGCTGCCTCGTCATATTTATCCGCCATCCAGTAATGAACACGTCTGAATTTTAAAATAAACTTATTCGAGTTCTCTAATCAGCAGCGTCCATGTTTTTTTTTTTTTTTTTTCAAGTTAAGGCTTCAATCGTGATGAACTTTCCTGACATGTAGGTCAATAGTGGTACACTGTTGCCATGGAAACACATGAAGGATGCCGGGGCTTTGAGCCGTAGCAAAATTAGACCCGTACACCAATGCGGCGGCGTGTTTGACTAATTGAGCCTCCCGAGGTTTAAAATACCTCACACAGTGTAAGCAGTGTTATAAATATAGTTCATCTTCAGCAGATTTTGTGAATTAAAAAAAAAAAAAAAACGACAAATATTCACACTGCACTTGTGCTACGAGGTTGTTTAGCTATCGCTAGTGATCGCTAATGGCTTGGGAGAAAAATCTGTAGTGAAAAGTAAAGAGGAAAATAGTTCTTGGACAAAATTCAGCACTTGAATGAGCTTATAATGATTTTCCATTCTGTCATTTAAAGGAAGCACATGAACGTTTTTGAACGTGAATCAAAAGTGTATTTTGAGAGAGAAAGTACTAGCATGGTGCGTCTGGTGTGTCTGGTTCAAGCCTGGATTTTCAGACGGTTCCGTCTGGGTTTCCTCTGGGTTCTCCAGTTTCCTCTCACCTTTTAAAAACATGCTATGAAAAACATAGTGGTTTAAAAAGCCGTAAACACTTTAATTACTTGATAGCAAGGTTGGTGAAAACATGTCTTGGCTTTAAGAATGTGATTTTTAATGAAGCCATATTTAAATTATGTACATATGATAGGGCGACACGGTGGTGTGGTGGTTAGAACCGTCGCCTTGCACCTCCAGGGTCCGGGTTCGATTCCCGTCTCTGTGCACATTTGTGTGCGTTTGTTGGTGGGTTTCCTCCGGGTACTCCGGTTTCCTCCCATAGTCCAAAGACATGTAGATTAGGGTAACTGGCCTTCACAAATTGGCTGTAGTGTGTGTGTGTGTGTGTGTGTGCCTTCGATGGATTGGCACCCTGTCCAGGTCGTACCCCGCCATGTGCTCTAAGTCTCCTGGGATCGGCTCCAGGCCCCCCGTGACCCTGAATACAGGATAAAGCGCTATAGACGGTGAGTGAGTGATATGATAGTAAAAACATTTTAAAAAATTATAGCACCCTCAGAGCTACAGTGTGTGTGGAAGTTGGAATCCCAGTTGGAGATTGCTGAAGTCTTACCTGATTGTTTATTGCTGCCTCTCTGTAACGCTCATTTAGTTTTCCATGCTCTTTAAACTGTGCCAGTAATATCATGAGATTTAGAGAGCGAAAGCTTCTTTTTATCTTTTCTAAGCTCTCAACAGATGAAGATGATGTGTGTGTGTGCATGTATATGTATATGAGTTGCAGAGGTGGGAGGTAACCGGGTACATATTTCACATATCTGTGCTTTACTCAAGTAGTTTTTTTTTTTTTTTGATTTTCCACGATTTTCTCCCCAAATTTAGTCGCGTCCAATTCCTCCCCGTCACTAGGGGGCGCTCCCACATTAAGGCTACTACTACCAGTCAGTCGGGAGGGCGACGATTCTCAGACGCCAGCCGACTGCATCCTTTCGAACTGCTCGCTCACACACCGGCCGGCGTAACACAGAGGACAGCGCTATCCACTCCTTCCACCTGCGTGAGCTCACAGACGCCCCTGATTATCGAACTCGCGGTCCCCGGATGATAGGGCGAGAGCTTGACCACTGCGCCACTCGGAGGTTTACTCGAGCTGTTTTATTAGAGGATATACTTTTGACTTTCACTCCACTATATCCTACAGCACACATCTGTACTTTTACTTCACGACAGTTGCGCGACTGCATGGCGTTGTGCACACACACTAACCACACACACACACACGTTATAGATAATAGCATAACAGGTGTGTGTGTGTGTCCGAGAGAGAGCGAGAGAGAGAGAGAGAGAGAGGAGGAGGACTCGTGTGAGCTCATACAAGCCCCGTACATTTGATACTTAAGTACATTTGCAGGTGAGCGAGTACAGAAGTAAACGGAGGACGTCTACTTATACTCGAGTACATTTTGTTTGTCCTATTGAATCTCTACTTGTACATAAGTACATGATTTGTATTTATTTGCTCAAGTCTGAATGAGTCGAGGCTGAAGTCACGCTCTCCTTCTGCCCCCAGGCCGATATGGAGCAACTGGATGATATGATACTGTTAGCTTGGACATGTGCTGTCTTGTGTAGATACAAGTCTGAGAACGAGATCCAGCTAATATGCTTTAATATTTGCAAATATGTGATAATTTATCATCAGTCAAGCCCAAATATATTCGCACTCTTGAAATAAAATGAAGATTCATGTGTTTATTATAGTGTTTATGTTAAAAACATCATGCTCTTGGGCTTGAATGAAAAAAAAAATCTAGAATAATCTATAGATTTTTTTCTATAAAGAGTGAAAGTATAATCATCGAATAATACATTAGGACTGGGGGGGGGATTGGGGGGGGGCGCAGGGGGTTGACGCTCTGGGTTGCTGAGTGGAGAGTTGGGGATTCGAGCCCAACCACCGCCGGGTTGCCGCTATTGTGTGCTATGGGCGAGACCATTAATCCTACACCCCATACAACCCAGTAGTACCAGTCCCAAGCTTCATTAGATAAATGTTATGAAACATTATTAGCCGGATCTTATATAATAATCCAATGTGGGATAAAAGGGACAAAACTCAAGTGGAAAAAAAACTAAGTGTAGTTGTAGAAAGCGTTTCATTTTTAAGTTTCCTCATGATGTTTGTGACAGCACACGGCTATTCTTTCATTTTTAAGTAATCCTAATGTGATCACAGGACACGAGGCAGGAAAGGTTTAAGTCCAAGACTAGTACTGATTTACATTTATAAGGCAAAATTTCATTTATCTTCAGTGTTCATGAAAGTCTACTGACCGCCACGAGTCTGTAAACCCGTTATTACATATACTGTACATATTTTTATACAAAGCTCAGCAATATTTTTTTTGCTGAGTGTCTTTTGTACTTGTAAAGCTCTTAGCTCTCAGTCGATCTGAGTATTTTAATCAGTGAAGGTGTGAATAAGTGTGAAATTCACACTCAGGGTGACCAGCTCCTCTGAAATATAATTATAATCTCATATAATATTTTTTTGCAATGACATGATATAATCTTTCCCGAAGCAACAAAGGCAACCTCAGGTTTTTATGAAAGATATTACTTACAGTTTTTCATCTGTTTTTATCTCTATATGCTCAAGATTATTATTCATTCACCGTGTTCATGTCTCTACTTTATATTATTACGTCTGTCTGCTTATATACAACATTTATATGGTGATGTTTTTTTTTATTGCTTCAGCTTTTAGTTTATTCTGCTTTCAGCTAATATGAGAAATGAATATGCAGTTCATTTCTGCAGTCTTTAAAAGATGACACAGTGTAGGTCTGCAGGGACTGTTTTTGTGCTGTCTGTCTTTATTTAACTAAAATATACAAATCTGTATAGGTGCATTTTTACTAAATATGTCACATCAGACATGTAAAAAATTTTTATTAAGCCCTAGTAGGTATGAAATGAGTGAATTGTGACACACTGATCTAATCAATGCCTGCTATCTTTCTGGTCCGACACTGCCCTCTGGTGGCCTTTTCTGGATTTTTCTTTTTTTAAATGTTTTTAAAACATTTTTTAAAATCTTAATTATTATATTTCTTTTTTGTTATTGTTGTTGTTGCTGTTTTGCATACAGTACTGACCTGGAAATCCGCTTAGGATAAAAAATTTCTTTACTTATTTTAACGTCTTTGCTACATCTATGCACCGCGCTTACATCATCACTAACTAGCGGAGAACGTACACGTGCACGAGTCTCAGTGAGGGTGGGTCACATATCAGACTTTTATACAACATTACACTCTAACATAACTTTATTCTATTTATAAATTGTACTTTGTAAATTGCACTGTTGCACTGAGAGCTGTATGGGATCGCGTGTTTATAGCTGCTATAACGTAAGTGAGAGCGGGAATTAGCTTGATTCCTGAATATTACACATAACTATAAATAAATATACTGTATGTTTTTTTTTGTGAATTAAAATTTTAGTTAATGGTGTTTTTTTTTTGTATCTTCATCAGGGTGTTGTCTCGCTTCATCAAACCACTTCATTGTTAATTATTTTCCTGTTTCCGTGTTTTGTGCGTCGCAGGCTGGAGATAAACAGTACCATCCGACCTGCGCCAGGTGTGTGCGCTGTGACATGATGTTTGGAGAAGGAGAGGAGATGTACCTGCAAGGTAACACACACACACACACACACACACACACACAGTTTTTTCTGCGAGTTGGTTTGCTTAATTATTATATAAGCTTCAGGATCTTATTATGAAATCTTATTACAAATCAACATTTAGTTTCTTGTTTTCTCTCCAGAGACATAATTATCATTTCGTATGAGGAGCTTCATCCTCATTAATCTGCCTGTCATGATCTTATTAGAACCAGTAATGAAGATAGGAAACCCCTGACAGCCATGGAGAGCCGTGTCACATGTCATTATTGTCATACACACACACACACACACACTTTATACAACATCGTTAGAGGAGATGTTTCACATTAGAGATTAGAGGTAATGCTAGAAAAGAAGAATTATTAATAAAAATAACTGATTTAACCACAGACGAAGAAGGATGTTTTATGATGTTTTCTGAAGTTTTGTAAAAAGTATTTTAAACTAAATAAAAACAGTAAGAATATGATCATTTTGAATCGATTTGGGAGAGAACTGTACAAATCTTTTATCTGATTTCATCTGATTTCTTTACTACAGATCGTCTTTTATAAATCATTATATAATTTGGGTTCAATTTGGCATAATGCCAATACTCTCAGTAAAACACATTCAGTCTAACATATCTGCTAGCTGCAAAGACTAAACATTCAGCATTTTTTGTGTCGCCTGATTACGGTGCGCAGGGATCAGTGTCCATTCTGTCTTTTTTTTTTTTTTTTTCCCGATTTTCTCCCTAATTTAGTCGTGTCCAATTCCTCCCCGTCACTAGGGGGCTCCACATTAAGGCTACTACTACCACTCAGCCGGGAGGGCCGAAGACTATCACGTGTTTCCTCCGAACCACGTGACGCCAGCCGACCGCCTCTTTTCGAACTGCTCGCTCGCGCATCGTCGAGGGCGGAGTAACACACTCGGAGGACGGCGCTATCCGCTCCCTCCGTTGCGCGAACTCACAGACGCCCCTGATTGGCTGTAGAGCCGTGATTAATGTGGGAGCACTAAGTACCTCTCATCCCTCCCCTCTGAGAGGACTTCGGTCTTGTGGTTTGTTGTCCGTCTTCGTCACACCCTTCATCGGTCCGCGAGTCCTCTTAAACCGAACTCTACATGGGAATCTGACCAAACCCTTACAGGACTTTTATTATGAAGTAGAGCTGTGCGCTAGCTATTTTATTTTCTAATAATTTCTATTCCTTCTGGAATAATACGATGATCTACACATAAAAACAAGGGGATGGACAAATCTGGTATCCCCGACTTTGTCTCGATGTTTTGTCTCGATGCCGCTCTGATTGGTTCCCTCGCTAAAGGTGTGATCGCGTTAATCTACAGTTCGTGTGTGTATCTACTGACTGTAGCGCTGGAGCGATTCTAGGATTTTGTAAGTGGGGGGGCACAGGGGGGGGGACCATGAACCAGATGTAAATGTAGCACAGCCACAAGAGCCTGAAAATCATTTAGTATTTTTTAGAAAAGATTTTCGCACAGTGTTGATCAGTCATGCGAAAATAATCAGACAAACATGCTATCAGGGTGATATTTTAAAAACTTAGGAGTGACTGTATACACACCATGAACAGTGATGTGTCGTGGTGCCGTCACGCTCCTCCGTTTTGAAAATCGCGGAACTGTGATTCCCCTTCGCAAATCAATGAGTTGTTAACGGCGCTCTAAGCCGATGAGTGAGTGACGGCGCTCTGAGCGTACAAGGCGTTGGCGCCACTCTGATTCAGTGACGTTTGGCGTTGTCAGGCTGACAGTACATTTGCAAAATTATATTGGGGGGTGACACGACAAATCATATTTCAGGGGGGGCGGGAGCCACCCCATGCCCCCCCTCTAGAACCGCCCCTTCTGTAGCGGCGTAAGAAACAGTCTGTGTTTGACGCTGTAGATCTGCACTAGCTGTTTTTTTAATTGTGTCGCTTGACTGAGACGCAAACACAACACATACTGTACTCTAGGGATCGCAATCCAGCGTCTCGAGTCGCCGTCGTCATTATAATGTTCCTCTCCTCACAACTCGTCATAACGCCTTCATGGGGATTCGACCAAACCAAACCTTTCCAGAACCTGCATCAGGAGGCACAGACATGTCTCTGTATCAGACATGTCTCTTTATGGTGACATAGTCCTCGGAATCAAATCATCTATTTTTTTCAAGGTGAAATGTGGCTTCATGACTCGGATATGCAAAACTTCGTCCTGCAACTCAGTTGATGTGATTTTGGTCAGTGGAGGAAACGTCACATTTAAAATTCTAATTCAAGTTAATGGAATATTCAAATAAAAACTCAATGTACAAAAGCAGACAGAGTGCAAACGCTCGATCAGTTGTTAACTCTCAATTCACGTTAAGTGAAGCACAGGACGCACATCATATTTATCTGATAATATAAAAGTTAAATAGGTAAAATATGATAATTTTTGAAAAAAAAACATATTGATAAATTCCCGTCCTCTTTCCGTCCTCGTCTCTCTGTGATGTTCAGGTTCTTCCATCTGGCACCCTGCCTGCAGACAATTGGCCCGCATGGAGGAGAAGAGTAAGGTACGCAGCCACAGCCGCTCTCTCTCTCTCTCTCTCTCTCTCTCTCCACCCACACTTTCTTTTTTTTTCCCTCCCTGATGAGAGTAAGTGTTAAACTGCTGCCTCGGTGTGAGCGAGCACATCCATGGTCTCGGCTTCCCCCTCAGGAGAACTGATGTCTAATGTTACAGCCCGTTTTATTGTACCCCCCCACTCTTCCTGCAGAAACAGGTCCGGATACAGCTCAATGACGAGGTTCTGAATGTACCCGAGCAGGTTTGTGACGTGTCCTCGCTTCTCCCCTTTCCCCGCATGGGTTTTTACGAGCTCCTCCCGTCCCGCTTCCGGCTGTAGTACTCACTCTGTATGTGTAGGTGCGAATCTGGAGCTGCTGGGCCGCGCCCCCCCCCCCCCTCCTGCCACCCAGCCTGCCCCGTCGTTATGATCATGTGATCAGGGACTCACGGCTCTCACTGCACCCGTGCTGTTGTGTATCTACAGTGAAGCCGAGCGGCGCCTTTAACGCCGGACTAACGTACTAGGAGTTACAGCTTTGTCCCAGCCATCGTTAGCATCTCTGATGGCTTGGAGTGTGTGTGTGTGTGTGTGTGTGTGTGTGTGTGTGTGTGTGTGTGTGTGTGAGATGTCTGTGTATGAGCAACTGACCAGGTCAAAAACCTGTTCCACTTGGTGAAGACGTGGTCCCGTGTTTATATCATATCATGCTATACGCTTCTTCCTTTAGCTTATATCTTTATTATAATGTAAAATATCATTAACACTTTTTCACACTCCTTTGTAGTCAGTAGTGTTCTGCTGGACATTAGGAACGCTAACCTTATAATCTATTCATTTATCAAAAAAAATTACAAATATATTTGCTTATTAACTTGGAGACTTTTAGTGGAATATTAGATTCATTTACACCATAATCACCATGTAGTGTATTTATTATTACATTTTTTAAGCTCTTATTTAACCTGCCTAGTGTATATTTAAAGTAAATCCTCATGTGTCAAGTTATTCATCAGGTTACACTTTTATTCCTGTTTTAAAAAAAAAACTAAAAGTAATGCGCAGTTATGATGCAATATTCAGTTATTAGTCATGTCTTTATTTCAGCAGTACAGCCGAGACACATAACTCACCCATGACCGACTCTGTGTCTCCAGGTGACCAGGACTTCCTCTGAGAGCATCACGTCAGTTCCTGCCTCCAGTGCGTCTGGATCCCCGAGCAGAGTCATCTATGTACGCTGAGCTTACAGTACAGTATTGTGTACTGTTTAGGGTTTATTTATACGCTGTTTAAATATAAAAAAAATTTTTTGTCTGTGGTCATTTTTTTAAGCACCACCAGGTGGCAGCAAAGAGTCATCTTGTTTTAAAGTACAAACAAGAAAAAAATTATTTTTTTTATTTATAATCTGATATGTTCTTAGGCAAAGCTGGGCGATGAGTTCCTGGATTATAAAGACCTCGCAGCTCTTCCTAAAATAAAGGCTATCTATAACATCGACCGACCCGACATGCTTTCATACTCGCCTTACGTCAGCTACCCGACAGAGGACAGGACGTATGTGGAGGTACGCGCACATCATGAGCTCTCTCTCTCACACACTCACATACACATAGAAACTGTTCAAGACCAACATTAGTACATTAGCATCGTCGCCTCTCACCTCCAGGATCCTGGTTTGATTCGCGCCTCGGGGTCTGTGTGTATGTAGTTTGCACGTTCACTCCGTGTACTCCGGGTTCTCCGGTTTCCTCCCACAATCCAAAGACATGCAGATTAGGATAATTGGTGTTCCCATATATGTGTGTGTGTGTGTGTGTGTGCCATGCGATGGATTGGCACTCTGCCTCGTCCCCTAAGTCTCCTGGGATCGGCTCCAGGCAAGGCCAGTTTACATCAGACTGAACTAATATAGTCTTTGATCATGCACACTCGTAAAACTACCCCTGACACGATGTGGTGTTAGCGTGCTAATTAGCAGACATCGATCTGGACGCATTTCACAATCAATGATGTCACTCCGATCAAAAGGACAGAACTGTGCTCTCTTAAAAGAAAAAGACTAAAGCATATTTAATCAATATCACACTCGAGGTTGTGCTGTTGTACTGAATATCAGCACAGATGGGATGCAGTCGCAGCCTGAGTACTGAAGATATCACAGCCCTGCTGATGTGCAGTATAACAATCCCTTGTTCCATACCTCAAGTCGTGCCCTTGATCAGGGGGTTAGAGTGTGATTTGGGATTCAGCCTTGTGTTAGAAACTAGTTATGTTTTGTAGTCATAAATAAAAGAACACAGACGGTCCAAAGGCGGTTCGGGGTGAATTAGAAGCGATTAGTGCAGAGACGGCTTGTTGTTTAAGACGACATGACGTTATCAGATGTGTGCTGTTGCTGAAAGTGCTTCTGTGACTGGGTGTGAATGTGGGTGTGGTCAGGCAGCTGCTCTCTCCTCAGTACTGCGGACCGTACAGACCGACTCTCACCCAGGCTGAGACACACAGTTAGTGTGTGTAACCACTGGACAACACCTGGAACACGCCCAGTCACACTTATAATTAAACGTCACAGTCAGTGGCGACTGGTGCAAAAAAGATTTTTTTTGGGGTGGGGCATCAGGTGATTAAGCATCATTACTACTAGTATAAAATAAAGTCCTGACTCAGATCGCATCCAATCAGCAGCTCAGTTTGCCTTAAAAAGGGCTGGAAAAGACTGGTTGAGAATCACATGGTCCAATCACATGAGCCCAAATATTTAAAAACAATATTGATTCGCTAAGAACAAAAGTGGGACAGTGGCGCACAGTGATGCGCGTCAAGGATGATTTGACAAACTCCAATCAGAGCTCAGCCTCAGGTCACATGCTTTTCAAAGCTTTACGTGCCTACATAGACACTCGTTTGTCCGGCGCCCCGCGTACACCAACACAAATGGACGTAATACAGTTTCGATTTTTTTTTATTGTAAATACAGCGGAATATTGTGAATAAATGACTTTATTTCATTATTAAAATAAATAATTATTATGTATATAATTACATGTTAAAGGAGCGTTCTTCGCTGCCTAACTTTAACGGGGGCGATGCCCCTGCGCCCCGTATCGACCGGTCGCCACTGGTCACAGTGCTGTTAGTGAATATTATCTGCACTCGCCGAATGCTTCTCGTCCAATCAGATTACTCGGTCGGAAATAACTGTTGTGTAACACTCATTACAGATAAAGGACATTTATAAGCGTGAACCTTAGCACAAGGAGGTTATCGCTAGCCTATCGCTCTATCGCTAGCACTGGCTAGGCGTGAATGCATGTCTCTGATTTCATATCCACGAGAGAAGAGCAAAAATAACACCGTCTTTACTCAGAACACAATAAAAAAGCATGTGTGTTTTTTTTTACAGCTGTACAGATCTTTGTCTCTGCGACGCTAAACGATCCAAGCTACCGCAGCTAATGTGCTTCATTTAGAATCAACATGCTAATAGAATAAAGAGCTAGAAATTCTTCTCGTTTGTCTTGTGTATATTTTAGTGTGTGTACAGTATGTCTGTGTGTCTCAGTGCACAGGGCTCCCTGACATTTTGTGCACAAGACAGAAGATGAACAGATAACTTTTTTTCTTTCTTTTTTTCGGCTGAACCGCTTGTCCTTAAATGACCTCGTTTACTTACTGAAGAAAGTTTCAGGCTTTCACAGCTTCACTTGATGTCCTGATCTGCACTAACTTGCCTCGCTGGGTTTTCATGTCTTACATTCATCTCTCTCTCTCTCTCTCTCTCTCTCTCTCTCTCTCTCTCTCTCTCTCTTTCTTTTTGTTAAAAAAAAGCCAGGCTGCATATTTCTCGTGATAAAGCCAGGCTCAGACACATCACACTCGCGGGAAAGGGTTTGGCGCTTGTCATTGTTCATGCACGCAAATCCAGATATCAGCTACTTCCATCCTGACTGTACTTACTGAAGGCTTCCCGCTTTAGAGCTTTTCATATCCACGAGGGTCGTTCAAGTCAAACTGGGACTTGTGACGAAACTTGTAGAAGACTTCAAGCACTGTGAAATCTTTTTACCTTGGTGGTGTCCAAGCTCTAGTGAAACACTGGGATAAGTGCATTAGTGTAGCAGCGGATTATATAGAGAGAAATAAAGAGAGTTTTTACTCGCTTCTGTCTTCTGTTATGCTGCACTGATCAAAAGTCCCAGTTTGACTCGAAATATTTCATTCTGCTTGTATCACTTTAGGCTTAGTGACGTTAAAAAGAACCTGAAAAAAATAATTATCACAATAACCATGTAGACATTTTAAAGGGTGAATCTTTAAACAATTCTTATGCATTATTCTTTTTTTTATTTTATTAAAACAAACATAAAAAAAAATACATGAAATAAATACATAAAAACAAGTAAAAGGTTTTTAGCATGCAAATGTGTTACAAAAGTTGTCAACAGTCACATGACTAGAACGCATGACAATATTAAAGTCAGAAAGAAAGTGAATCTGCACAGAAGAGATGTGAAGTGGCACCGAAGACATTAGAGTCAGAGTTTGTGCAAGTCATGCGCATATCGTGACAAAAAAAAAATTATTTTTTATTTTGTGCTATATTTAGTCGTGAACGATCGTTAGATGTCATGTATGTTTAAAAGCTTCAGCTGCTCCATCAGTGGAAGTAAAATGTCGCACCTGACACCTTCGTGCGCCAAATGATGAAATGAACATGAAACAAACTCCATGTTTGATTCTCAGCGCACATCCTGCATTCACTATTAAAAAACAAGCAGATATCAGCAACTGAGATTTGAAATGAAGCTCCCTAATAATAACAAGTGATTAAAGCCTAAACAGCGAGGTCGTGCTTCCTACGTCTTACCCCACCCATGCTTTACTTTATTTACCATCATGCCTCCTGCTGCATAACCTCATCTCACTCCACTGCTTTGTTGTTTTTCTTCCGTCCGCAGTCGCCGCAGTTCCTCACCCCGACTCCGACAGAGGTACTGTACAGCCTCCACCAGGGGCAAGAGCGCAGAATGTTGTCTGTTTGTGTCTCCGTGATGCTAAAATAGCGTTGGCATGTTGTCTTGTCAGTGATGTTCTCATTAATCACATATAGAAGAAGATCAGAATTTAATGATGAGTCCATCTGTAATTGATCTTCTGTAGGTTTAGAACATATGAGATGTTCTGTCCTGCTTGTATTTTCACTTTTAATATAAAACCATACCGTATACAGCGTATTCCTGCTTCTTGTTTTTAGGGAGATGGGGAAAAGTCGCCCCGCCAAAGGAGACCCTCCAGCCCCAGCTCTAACAGCTCACTGGGCGGGTACGGACGCTACACCCCGTCCCGCTCGCCACAAAACTACAGCAGACAAGGTACGGCCTTATTAACATCACACTAAAGAACCTTTTAAATGAGGTTTTTATGATGTTTAGCTTCAGCTTTGTTCATTTTACTTCCCTTTCGGTTGTGTACTTAAGCTTTAATTGGTAATGTTGCTCATACAGTCAGAGAAAGTACAAGGCTACCTTCACACTCATGACATTTCTATAAACAGTCATCAGTACGTTAATTCAAGTAATAAACTTTGCATTAAGTTTCCCTCTTTTTTATTTCACGCTGTAGCCGGTTTCATTTCTGCCCATTTTTTTGCCTTTTGTTTTGCAATGGTTTTAAATACTACTCATTTTCCATAGATTTATTTCCATGAAAACATGAAAAAAAAAATCTTCATCCTTACATACAGTTTTCACACTCGTTGTTCTCTATTGTAAAGGCCACATGTATTCCGTTCTAAGCGTTGTGATCCACGTCACATGGCTGCTTGTCAGATTCAGGATCATTACACTGCCTGGTTAAAAAAAAAAAATATATATATATCAGTACATTCAGGTGGTCAGCTGACTTCATTTTATCTCCACATAACGTTGCTGAGTCTCGACCTGAAGCCACCCCAGATCATAACACTGTCTCCAGAGGCTTGTACAGTGGACGCTATGCATGATGGGAGCATCGCTTCATGCGCTTCCCTTCTCACCCTGACACGCCCATCACTCTGGAACAGGCTCAGTCTGGACTCATCAGGTCACATGACCTTTTTACATCACTCTTTTTTTATGCTCTGTAGTAAACTGAAGCCTTTTTCCTGATGAGTCTCACGGGGCTTTTACACGTGTTGTGTTAACAGGGTCAAAAGCGGAAAACGAGCCTCTGCGAGTTCTACACAACCATAACAGCCTTACATTCTACAAAGCGATTATTTTAAACACACTAACCTAACTAACCTGTCACATTATCTATCTATGAGTATGAAAACTAAATGTGTTGATAATAGTTTATGTACAGTAAACAGTATAGTCAGTGCTCAGTATCCACTTTTTAATTTTTGAATTGAGCACAAAATCAGAAATCGCAAAATGAGCCATTATTTAAAAAAAAAATGTTTTGGTCTTGGAATGAAAAATTCAAAGAATATTGATTTTTGTACATCAAAAAATTAATAAATGAATTGTTTAGGTTTTGGAACATTTCGTAATCCAGTTCCAGTCATTTTATGTTTGTTTAGCTTGATGCAGGTGAATAATTCTAAAATGGTGTTTTTTTTTTTTTGGCCAGGCAATGTGTATGAAAGTGGCTCAGGTCTGATTTGAGATGATTAATCCACCCGTTCCTGAAAATGTATAAACACACGTCACATTATGGCAGAAGAAGATTATGTGAAGATTATGCGATTATGTGAACGTAGCCACATGATGTATACATTATGTCAGTATTTTTCATACATTTAGTAATCACTGTTTGTATTTTACTGCCCTTCTCCCCGCACCCCCTCCTGGCTGGTGTTGGACTCCTTGTTTAGATCAATATGAGAGCAGTAGGTACACCCCACAACCCAGGATTTCCAACTCCTTACCAGTGTCCCCTGGGGGGCGATATTCTGGCCAGGCTAGTCCCAGAGACTCTTCTTCACTGCCCCTGTACTACAGTAGTTATGGTAGAAGTACCCCACAGACTCTTACCCTGAACCCAACCACCCTGGCCATGCTCCAACAGCACAACTACATCCCGTACTTCAGAGGTACACGGCTCAGCCTCGTGTGCTCGCTAAAACCCACTAACGTCACGCCATGCATGGATCCGTCTGGATCTGCTCTCACCGCTGAACATTAATGAGTGTGAAATATATCAATCACTGGTCTATTAATTTTAGCGACAAATAGCATTTTGTTAAACAAAACAAACACACAAACAAAATGAGATATGAAACTACTACCTTGTCCTTCGCCCGCCTTCCCTAAACAGGAATTATGACAGAACCAGTCTCTGAATCTAAACCTAGGACAGGCCTGCAGCTCAATTTGCCTCCTTACGGTAAAGCCCTGGACGTTTCAGTATCTCTTATCGGTGTAATCCAGTCCTGTGGGATTGTAGGTGTACCCCAAGGTTCACCCCGTGGACCGTTCGGTTTGTTCCTGCTTGTTGTTATTGTGTCTCGGACCTGCCAACCTTTTACTCTTTTTGCGTAATCATTCTGAATTCTACTCTAATATGAGTACACACTTAAATAAGTCTTCTTTTAAATCCCAGATGAGCCAGACGTGACATTAACCTGAAAGGATTGACAGTTACGTATATGTTTTGAGCTCTCCCATATTAACTAACGCTTCCCTCTAAGCCCAGCCCCCTTTTTCCGTATCCTGTGTTGTGCTCTGTTTCAAATTTGGTACAGCAGTGCTCACAGAGAGCGTATTGAGCATTAATATAAAATAAAATGTATTTATAAAGCGCGAGTTCGAGTTACAGTTCATTGCAAAAGTATTCATACCCCATGAACCTGTTAGAGTCTGCAAAAGACTTAAGGCATTCCACCAGGACAATTAAACTCTCTATGTACTAATTAGGGGACTTGTGAAGGCGATTGGTTCCACTGGATTTTAATTAGGGGTGTCAGAGTAAAGGGCGGCGAATTCAAATGCACGCCACACTTTTCAAATTTTCATTTGTATAAATTTTGGAAACCATCTATCATTTTCCTTCCTCTTCACAATGCTGTGCCACTTTGTATTGGTCTGTCACATAAAATCCCAATAAAATTCAAGTTTTATTTACGTTTGTAACGTGGCAAAATGTGGAAAAGTTAAAGGGTATGAATACTTTTGCAAAGCACTGTAGATAGTTAGCTAGTTTGAATTAGACAAGTTAAGACTTAGCGCTTGTTAACTGTGCACGTTGGTGTAGGGATTAGCACTGTCGCTTTGCACCTCCAGGGTCCGGGTTCGATTCCCGTCTCTGTGTACATGGAGTTTGCATGTTCTCCGCGTGCTTGGTGGGTTTCCTCTGGGTACCCTGGTTTCCTCCCACAGTCCAAAGACATGCAGATAAGGCAAATTGGCATTCGTAAATTGCCCATAATGTGTGTGTGCCCTGTGATGGATGTGCATCCTGTCTCATGCCCTAAGCCTCTTGGGATAGGCTCCAGGCCCCTCACAACCCTGAATACAGGATAAAGCGGTATAGAGGATGAGTGAGCGAGTGAGTGATTTTCAAACCTTTATGAATCATTTCAACTGTAATGATGACCAGAACGTGATTAAAATCGAGCTTTGCCCTACCTACTGCACATCTGCATTTGATTTCTGATCAACAGAGAAAATATCAGGAAACATTAGACCAGTGATTTGTGAAAGTATTGACGAAAGACTAAAAGTGTGGTAATTTACATTCCTCTTCAGGGTTGGCAGATCTGGTGTTTGTACAGACTGTCTACTTTAACATCATGCACTGTGATACTGCATGAAGCTGTCGTGTGTGCGAGTGTGTGTCTATGAATCATGGACTGAACCTGTATCGTTGTGCGATTGTGGTATTTTGCTGCTTGCCAGTGTTGTGTCACGTTGTTGGATTGCCCCTGATGTGCGAATTCACATGCCTGCAATTTATCTTGTGCTGTCGTATTGACTTGTTCTGTCTAATCTCCAATCTCCAATCTCTAATCAGACATCCTTTGTTGGCGTTCCTCAGGATGAAAATGAATACCAGCCCAGACTCAAGGTTTTCAGTTCCCAGTCAGGGAATCCAACGGTTTGTCTAATCTAAAGCTGGGTTAAATGTGGCACGGTGTAATGACCAGTTGTCTCCAGATCTGAGAAAGGGATTATTCAAGACTCTCAACCACTCCAGGGGTAAAACCAAGGTCTCGGGAGAAGATTAAAGGGCATCGTGAAGGAATTATAATTTGGGGCCTGGGTTCCATTTGGCTCGATTCTGGCTCTAACCACGTCCTAAGTGAGCGATGTGTTCTGTTTTTTGTACTTATAGACCGTTTATTGGGTGTGGAACCGCACTCACTAACCCGACTCTCAGTAGGGATCTGAGTTCAGCGTTTTCTCAGTACAAATACTGTCTTATAAGTGCTGTAGATTTGGTAGGGTTTATTAATCTGAAGCGTTCACACAAATAAACATGTATTGTGGGGCAGGTTAAGGGTTATTGATCAGAAGGTCAGTGTTTCAAGTCCCTGCTCTGAAAGCACTTCCATTATTGGGTTCTTAACCCAGACTGTTCCAGAGGTGACATATCATGTCTAACCGTTGGCTGTGACCCCAGCTTGTGCTCTGAAAAATAAAAGGATTTCACTTAAATCTGATAAACACTTCTTATCTAAGCAACATCAAACTCATCAAACAGGGTTGTGCTGTTGTACTGAATATCAGCACGGCTGTGATGCGGTCGTAGACATGAAGGCGCAGCCTTCAGAGTACTGAAGAAATCAGAGCTCCAAAAAAGAGACTTTTTTTAGGGGGGGGGGGGTGAGGTTATGGAACAGCAATGGTTCCGCTACATCTAGTTGCTTAATGTTCTTGTCTGTAATTGTTGCTCGTGCTGCTTTCAGTTCGTCCTGCAACTCTTTTCTACTAAATCCTGGCTTCTCTCTTACCTCCTATATCACTCGTCTGAGAGCGTGGTGCGAAATATTGCATAGCAATATGTATATGTGGTATCAAAAAGTTTGGAGACTAGTTTTGTAACACGCCAGCAGATGACAGCACAAGGCTGCATGCACAGTCACAGGGAGCTCCAACCTTCAGAAGTCAGTGTGCCAAAAGACATCGTCCTGTGTACATCGGGAGCCGTGCAAATGGTGCTATTCTGACCCTGCGATTTCATCATGGACAGCAAGTTAGAATGAAGAGCGAACGTGAATCTCTGTGTGAAACTGGGCAAATCTGACGTTTTGACAGAGACGTTTGACATGATTCTGCAAGTTTCCGGCGATGCTACAACGAGTCGTTGAAAGTGTTTTGAGTAGCGCACACCACTGGAAGATGACACGAGATCAGGAAGACCTGCAACGAGCTCAAAACGTCTAAACAATCCTGCAACTTGTGCATGATGATCGTCAGAGAACAATCCACAACGTTGCTGCCATTGTTGGTGTGTCATACAAAACCGTCCAGGCGATGTGAAGATGCGCCGTGTTGCTGCCGAGTTTGTCCCTAGACTGCTGACCCAGGGCCAGATGGAACATCAAATCAAAATCTGCCAAGAAGTCCGCCAGCGTGCCGTGGTTGACCTGTCCTTCATGTCGAGGATCATTACCGGTGACGAAACTTGGGTTTACGGGTACGACCCTGAGACGGAGCGACAGTCTTCACATTGGAAGAGCCCATCATCTCCATGATCAGAAAAGGTGAGATGGGACCATAGCTCGATTGAGTGCATTTTTTCGACATTTGTGGAATTGTGCATCGAAAATTAATTCTCATGGGCCAGACGGTCAACAGCCAATTCTTTTGCCAGGTTGTAAGGAATCTGAAGGAGGACGAACGGGGAAAAAACAGAGCCTATAAACAGAACTAATCTCCAAACTTTTTGATACCACCTCATATTATCCAAGCAGCTTGCCAGGGATGTTTAAGGAGCGTTTTTTATTCGTTTCTTGTCTATTAACGTCCTACATGAGAACTTTAAGAAGTTCTCAACAACTTCACAGCTGCGATATCGAAACTTCAGGGCAAAAGACATGACATGTGACGTGCTTGAATACTTATTTCCTCTCATTATTGAATATTATGAAGAACATATTACCTTTATCTAGGGTAATTTGTTATCTGTAGCTGTGTCATGGAATCTACCATTTATACGCCAGATATAACAATAATTAAATAAAAAATAACAACAATTCATTGCATTTTCAGGTTCAAAGAAGTCGGATTTGTATTCTCCGGCCTGAACTCAGAGTTTGTCTGTGTATTATAACTTCTCCAGATGTGCGGAGGAGTTACCGATGTTACCCGGCTTTTAACTAACCGCATTCTCTATGTCGTGCATGTGTGTGTGTGTGTGTGTGTGTGTGTGTGTGTGTGTGTGTGTGTGTGTGTGTGTGTGGTGCAAAAAGTGTCCTGCACATTGTAGACTGTCTAAGTTTGTATGCATATGTGTGTGTATGTACTGTATCTGTGAGAGAAAGAACGAAGGAATGAGTGAATGTGGCAACACCTTACAGCCTCATGCTTTCACACTATACTGTATGCACTTATCTTCTAGCTTTTTCTCTCGTTCTCCTGTTTTCCTCAAGTTGTTTATAAAAACGACTTCCTTCCTCATGACCTCATGATCCAGCCTGCTAATGACACCATGCATTCTTGTAGCCTGTGCTCACAGGGGCATTATTAGAGTTAACCTCCCTGACCGATTGATCGTGAAGCAGAACAAAAGCTTCTTAAGCAGGACTGGGAAACAGTCAGACCAGGCAGATAACGGCTGTAGTTCAGGCCACCAGTTCATCTCAGAAGCTGCGTTCTACAATAGATTGAAAGATCTGAGAAATAACGAGCTTTGTTCCTCTACTAGGGAAAAAACAGAGCAATAAAGTCAGAGCTATAAAGTTGCCCAATGAGAAAAAGTGCTGATGAAAAATGCGTATTTTATTAAAATGTGTAATGAACTCGGATAAAATGAACTCAACACAGAGGCTTTGTTAGAGGGTTCATCAGGTTGCAGTGAAGATATCAGCGTCTCATTTTAATTATACGTGTCTTTGTGCCGAAGCGACACGTAGGCGACACGTAGGGAGCACCGACTCAGTTCTGGATCAGTTGTCCAAACCTGCACAGAAACGTTCTGGACATTCGGATCTGCACTCGCTACTGCATCTGTATAAATAAAAGAAAGGTTTTGTCTATACATTGGGTCAGAACTCGCTCTTTCATTGATATCTTTACGTTTTTAATTTTTTTTGTCTGTCGAAAATAGCGAGAATTTGTCACAGCATCACACAAAACTAGCTGGACAGAATTTAGTGAAACTTTGTCAGTCCTTCAGGTTTTCAGAAAGGTCAGCCTGCGTCATGAATCAAATAAAAATGTTGAGTAAAAGAGACGATATGAGCAGATTATAAACCGTAAGTTTTGGCAGAGCACCGCACGTGCGTCAAACAGTGGACGCGTCTTAAATCGAACTCTGGACAGAATCTACTGAATCTCCTGCAGTCCTCAGATCTCTGGCTGAAGTTTAATCTGCGCCATCAGTGAATCTAAATGTTGAGTAAAAGTGATGTTATGAACAGTTATGTGTGGGATTTAATCATCTACTTTAAAATAATCTACTAATGCGCTACTGTCTCAATGTAAACAAACACCTGCACCAATAGATATTAATTAGAAAAGATAAAGTGAATATTTTACTGGGATTAGTTCATATTCTCACTTTGGCTGAAATAACAGCGCTGACGTGGTAGAAGTGAATTTTAACACGCCGGAGTCGTTTTAAGACAAAACTTCATCTTTATCTGATCGACTTTTTCCATTTCTCATCTGTGATTCTCTCTCCGATTACCGAACAGGGAGTGTATTTGTCTGAGCACCAAAGAAGAACAACTTAGTGTAAACAAGGCGTCAGATACACGACCTTCTGTGTATTAATAAGTTAGACAGAGAGTTGTTGTTGTTGTTGTTGTTGTTGTTGTTGTTGTTGTTCTGCTGTACATAAAGACACACAGACATGTACGTGGACTTCAACCTGAAATAATAATAAAATCACTGATTACATTAAAGATCAGCAGATTATTACTGTATTAGATTTAACCTTTTAACTCCTTCTACAAAACTCTTTAACTGTTAACAACGAATAAATTAAAGCAATAATTATTCACTGTTTATTAACAGACAAAGACAGATTACTTAAATCTTTAGCCAAACGAGAGAGAGAGAGAGAGAGAGAGAGAGAGAGAGGGTTGCATGCATGTCCCGTCGGGGACGTGTGTAAGCTCACAAAATTTGAGCTATTTTTCTTTTAATAAACATATACAGGACTCAGGATTGTGCAGTATAGAGTTACTGTACATATCCTTTTTTTTTTTAAGCTCAAAATGGGCATCTAAATTTCATTTCATTTCATTTCATCAAACTATACAAACATGACTAAGCAAATAAATTAGAAAATGGGTCACACAGGCGAAGAAATGGCACAGATACACACCATGTGAAGTTTTTATTGTTGTTTTCAGTTGTTTTTATGACTAAATCTCTGACCAAAGGAACAGAATTAGAGAGAGACCTAAGACATGTATCAGAGCGAAGAGGAGGAGACGAGTGTGGGAGAGGTGACACGTTTAGGACGAAAATGCTACACTAAGACTTGCACGTGTTTTTTCTTTTTTGTGAATTGAATCAGTTAATAGTTTTGTATTAATGTTTCATTGTAATCTCAGTGATCGATGTCGACATAAAGGTGAGGTTACGAGCGAATGCGGAACATGCGGTGTAGCAATTGTAGTAGTTCACGGCGGCCATATTTGGAGGCCGTGGTGCATTCTGGGAGCTTGAGTTTGACACTGATTCTGTAAATTCCAGTGTTGGAATGGAAACTTTGAACCTAACAGAAGTGTACAACAGACATTTTGTAGTACGGGCGTCAGTTTTCTAGAAAGACTTCCCTTACGTTTTCATCTAACTCCGACATTTAGCCTTAGCGAGCTCTTCGGACATCAGTGCACCTCTTCTACAGTTCTCTATTTCTACAGAGCTTGTCTAGACACTCGTGCTCCAGGCTGTAATACACCACGGTGTCGTCCTGCATGTCACGTTAGCAGGTTGGATCATGATGTGTGAGTGTGTTCATGATTTAAATGATTTAAAACGCAACAGGATCTAACTCTAACTTTCTCACGTCACCCCCCCCCCCCCCCCTCTGTGTTTATCTGCCCTCGTCTTCTCCCCCTGGAGGTAGTGAAAGTGGACGAAGTACCCCGAGCCTCTCCGCCTACTCCGATGGCAAATCTCCGTCCTCTTCGTACGTGGCCGCACCCAAGCACTTCCACATCCCAGGTACGCCAGCTTCACTCCTGCACTTTACTCAAGTAGCATCTGATTTGATAAATATTGACATTTGGTTCTTTCTTATTATAGGCTTAAGCATTGAAACTGGCAGTAGATATATCTGATACTAAACATGACTAG
The DNA here is from genome assembly GCA_011419295.1 of Clarias macrocephalus. Taxonomy (NCBI): domain Eukaryota; kingdom Metazoa; phylum Chordata; class Actinopteri; order Siluriformes; family Clariidae; genus Clarias; species Clarias macrocephalus. Next base: position 40,292 of record JAAGKR010001245.1, read on the forward strand.
ATTGTTACGTATGATTATGATTATAATTTCAATAGGCAGCCACCATCCTAATGAGGGTCACAGGAAGTCCGGAATATTGGGAAATACAGTAGAGGGAACTAAAGAGGCTATAAACCTGTGTTGCAGAAACATTACTGTTTTTTGTGATGTAACAATTTTTTCACATCAAAGCACTTTCCACCTTTAAAGCGAATTAACAACTGAAAAACCAACAGAAGAATTTTTTTGTACAGGGTGGAGAGAACAAAAAAAGTAGACTGACCTGGTTGCATAAGTATGCGCTCCCTTTTATAATAGGTCATGTGACTGTGCTCAGAAATGAACCACATCAAACTCATGTTCAAAATAATTACACTTCTCATCAATGACTTGATTCTAATTAACCACAAATAACAGTCAGATGCTTTTTAACGATTTTCTTCTCATGACAGCTTATCATCTAAAGAACAACATAAACACACAAACACACAAAACGGCCAAAACATGGTGTCCGTGCTAAAGATGTCACACCTACACTAGGTGAAAAAGTTAATTTAACATCATATAACACCATTATTTTTCATAATACTTAATCGCTCGATCTATGTTTTGTTTTTTATAAATATACATACACATTTATATTTTATCAGATAAAAAGAAACACATTTGCTAAATACAATTTCATGCCCTTTTATGTCCGTAGTGTCTGTAACTTTTTTAAATTCAAATCTTTCAATGATCTTAACTGTCAGTCACGTGAAACTTGGCCAATTTATATTTCACATGAAAAGACATAAACTTGAAAAAGTGTATTATTCTAAAATGCAAAACTGTTAAAATATTGCGACATGAATTTGACAAGGTTACGGACACTACAGTTTTTTTTTTTTTTTTTTTGGGGGGGGGATTTCAGTATCAGTACTCAAAGAAATATGAATAATTTGCATTTTAAATGATTAATGTTTGAAGTGAGACAGTATAACGCTGAAAAACGGCCATTTTTGGGGCACAAATCATCTTGAAGTTGCAACTTGAAATTTTAAAGAAAGCGAGATCGGTCACTTCCATGTTGCATAAACTTCAGAAGTAGCTTCTTTGGTACACACATTTTCTGCATTATATGTATAAAATAAAGAAATAAATCAATACTGTCTTTTGGCCGAAAGTGAAGCATGGTGACGGGAGCATCATATAGGTTTCTGCTTCACTTCAGCTGAACCAGCAGGCCTGCAGGCCTCTCATAAAGAGATGAAGATGAAGAAAAATTTCATAATGAACAGGACAAGAAGAAGAAGAAGAATGTTAGTGTCTAAATCTGAGTCATAATGAAAATCTGTGGAATGACGTATTAGGACAGGAGACTTTCTCTCACTCTGAGCGTTTTTGTACGGGATGTAAGAACGTGCTGAGATGATCGACTCTTACCTCAAACCACTGAGACTTGCTATACAAGCAAAAACCTGGTTCTATAAAACCCGGTTCTGTTTGGTTCCTGCATGACGTCATCGATGGTAAAAAAGCTCTGATGAGATAAATCTTGTGTTCATATCCACGTTCAGGCTGTTTCAGTAACTTTATAAAGAGCGTTTCTGCAGACGTCTCCCGAGACGAACCGCGCTCGCAAGCTGCGTTTGAAGTCCGTGTCGTTACTTGAATAAATCGTCATATATTTGGCGTTTATGGTCGTATTTACCGCTCCGGGCCGGAGTTTGGCTGAGGCGTGTCACTCGTGAAGCACGTAACTGTCACTGTCACTCAGACACGACGCAGTAAAATGAATCATCCAGTTTATGTGTTTTTCTTCTATTGTTCTTTTTCCCCTTATTTTTTAATGGTGCTTTTTGGTTTCAGTGCTGCCAGATGCTGAAACAGCTCTTACACACACACACACACACACACACACACACACACCTCACACACACACACACACACACAAGAAAAAAAAAAAGAAGGGTGCATGTGTTGTGTTAAAAATGAATGAATCATTTTTCCTGAAAAGCACTCCAGTTCATTTGGGGCGGGTGTTTGGAAGCAGTCGAGGTTAAGATGAAATGGACCAGAGAGACCCACATGCCGGGTTGATTATTAAAGAAGTAAGCGACAGTGTCGTTCCATGGTTACTCCATGTTTTAGGGATTTTCCGCCTCTTTGTTTTTGGAGCTGTACATTTCGGTACATTATTAGTAGTAATATTATTTTAATGGAATATTATAATAGAATTATAATATTTATTATAATGGAATTGCTGTTTTTGTCTAGTTTAATCTTTTAAGGAAACAATCAAGTGTAAGGCGGTAATGCTACTGTAACCGCGCTTCATCTCAACACTGATAGTTTTCCCGTAGCAGCACGACCCTGAGTGTTTTATTCCTTTATATACTTTATTCATTTTGATCTATTTTTATCCTGCAATCTTATGTAGTCTTTAAAGAATTAAAAGATGACCTGATACAATGTTACTGAACTTTCGATCGTGGCATGCCGATCACAATCATTTACACACTAGAAGAAGTCTGATGTTTCCCATCTAATACAGCGACAGATGTCCTTCAGCTCGGCACGGCCCTTCTGCTGTCCTGACTTCAGTCCATCCTTCAATAACTCCTAACTCATGCTTCTTTTTTCATGGTTCTCTCTCTCTCTCTCTCTCTCTCTGTGTCATCTCTGCACCTGTCATGCTCTCTTCCTGTCTTCCATTCCAGATAATAAAGCCAAAGATAATATCTATAGAAAACCCCCTATCTACAAACAGCATGGTACAGTCCAATCTGCGTGGTATAACCATCACTCAGTGCACGCTCTGTCGCATGATGCCAGTGCTGTCATGGTATCTTGTTGCCATGGTGACCTTTACCCTTTGGTTTTGGTTCTGGACGTTTCCATTTCAGACTGTGCTGTCAATTCCTAACCGCGTTCATTTCGTGTGAACTACTGTAACGTAAGCGATAAGGAAAAAAACAACCTAAAAGACCTCACGGCCATAAAAAATTCAAAGATTTATAAATACAAGGGGTGTTCGAGTCAAACCAGGATTTGTGCACACACTCATTGAGCAACACCACTTGCACGTTACAGAGAACTCGGCTGGGAAGTTATCGCCACGTCCCCCGTACAGTCCTGACCTCACTCATAGACATTTCCACATGTTTGGGCCATTAAAGGAGGTCCTGGGAGGCCGGCGTTTCAGATGTGAAGGGAAACTAGTGAGATGCTGGGATACGTGCATTAGTGTAGCAGCGGATTATATATATAGAAATAAAAGGAGTTTTTACTCTCAGAACTGTGTTCTGTTATTCTGCTCCATTATCAAAAGTCCCGCTTTGACTTGAACGCCCCTGGTATAGTTGGGAATATACTGAACTGTTCCGTTAGAGCATGTGGATTCCTTGTAGGGATTTTGATATTTTGTGATGAGAATCTCATTATTTAGATTTTCTGATTGTTCTAAAACTATTTTCTTCGAGGCTAATGCTGAGCTCGATAACCTCTCAGGTTTTGTCGTTATCCTTTAGTCAATTTATTTGCATACGAGCCGTGATTGGTGCACAGTCATCACACATTATTTGTGTTTATACCCATCTGGATAAATTGAAAAATGTCTTAATTGTACGGCAACAAATTTTTTAAAAAAAGGGTTAAGTGAAATGCTACGAGTTATCCTATTTACCCGTGACGTTTTTAAATCCAGGAGTAATTTAAAGTTAATTTCAGCACTTTTCTGAAGCACAGCTCTGACATGGAAACACACAGTATTGAGTTCTGTTTTATTGTCTCGGCTCCATCCATCCATTCATCAGCTGCATCTTATTTTATTGTGATCATCTGCCTTTTTGGATTTTGTACGGTGTGTTATTGTTTGTGTGTGTGTGTGTGTGTGTGTGTGTGTGTGTGTGTGTGTGTGTGTGTGTGTGTGTGTGTGTGTGATGCATCGTAGTGGCCTTGGCTAGTCAGTGGAAGACATCTGTGTAATTCATAGTGACTGTCGTAAGCCTGGTGTGTACGTCGCTGTGGCGTGTTGGTTATATTACGACTCATCTGATTCCCTTTTCTACACTTTATTCAGTTCCTTATTTTTTTCTGAAATGTGTGTATTTTATATTATATTGGTGTTTTTCTTTGTGACTTTTGACAATCAGTCCTGTAGATGATGCTCTTTAGGTTTTATTTTCTAGTAATTTTATCGTGAAGCACGTTGCATGCTACTCTTCTTGTTTGTGCCTAAGAGCGACCGAACACTTACTGTGTTTATTTTAATTATTATATCAAACTGATTGATGCACTGTAAATATTTCAACAGCTTCTAGAACCTCCTGGCAAGATGGAGAAGATGCAGATAGAAAGGTAAGCGATCTGTTTGTGTATTATTATTATTATTATTATTATTATAAATAAACATACATACAAACAAACAAATAAATAATCAAATTAATTAATTAATATATTACTGTATTATTTGCTTATATTGTGTAATGGATGGACTTCTTATTGTTGTTTATCGTTTTGTTAAGATTTTATTTCATTTTATTTTCTTCTTATTGTCTGGTTTTATAGTCTGTTTCTAAGTCTACAGCAATATTAGGGTTGTACAGCACTTTGGTCAAAAGTTTCATTTAAAAATAAATTTGACTTTGACTTTATTATTATTATTATTATTATTATTATTATTATTATTAAGTAAGATTGCATTGTACACTCATAAACAGGACAAAAAATCTGAGTCTACACTGAATTGAAATATTTAAAGCAAAGAAAAGTTAGCGTTCAATATCTGTAATATATCACATCCATTCGATTCTGCACTACTGTATATTAGCTCCCTATTTAAACATACACAAATGTGTGTTATCTCGTCTAATCTCTCCTCCTGAGGCGTGTGATCAGACAGCACTAGGTGGGTTTACACCGACCCTAATATTCCACTAATTGTGTGTGTGTTTTTTTAGATGTATTCAGCTCGTGTTTAACCTCACAGTATCACAGTATACAGTACGTGCAGCCACTGGAAAGGCTGAATGTTCAAACAGTGATTAAAATATTTCTGTAGTTAAAACTATTTGTACAACATCCCTCTAAATAAGTGTCTTAAAATAGTCTTTTTAATATGCAAATTGTTCCTGGATGTTTCAGAAGGGCTCATTATAATAGTCGAGGTAGAAACATGGCAGAGTTTAAAGAGAGAGACGCAAACAAACAGTGAGAGATTCTGCAATTAAAAAGTGACGTACAAAGACAAAATATTTGAGAGTAAAAGAAATATTTTGAAATGTTTGTCTTCACAGCATTATAATCACATTAAAATCAAAATGCTGCTTAAATAGACACGATTCTGGCTAACAGCATCACAGAGTCCAGCAATATAGGATTTCTTGGAGCAGGGGAAGATATAAGGGAAGATATAAGAGGCGTTCATTTCAAACTGGGACTTTTGATTATACAAAATGACAGAACACATTGCTGAGAGTGAAAACTCCCTTTATTTCTCTATATAATCCCCTGATACACTAATGCACGTATCCCAGTGTTTCACTAGTCTCATCACCGCACTGTGCTTGAAGTCTCCCGTAGACGTCAATCACTTCTACGCCTTCATTCACTAGAAATGTCCCTGTTTGACTTGAACGCCCCCTGGTTTACTACATGGCTATCATCTGTCACCTGTAGCCTAAATAACAGTTTTTTCCCCCTTTTTTGAACGTTGTTGTCATTTTGAGACACAGTAACTGTAGTTTGCTTTCTCAGTCACATCCAAAATAAAAGACAGATAGAGATACAGATAGAGACAGAGGTGCACGTCACCGTCTCACACTACTGTCACACAGTATCTGTTTATCAGGAATTTTCCTTGTTCAACATGTTCATTCGATAATTCCTGATATTTATGTGTGTGTGTGTGTGTGTGTGTGTGTGTGTGTGTGTGTGTGTGTGTGTGTGTGTGTGTGTGTGTGTGCAGACCAGGACGAGCTGGACGCTTCTAAAGAGTCAGAGTGATGGACAGTCGCCGGACATTGACCCCAGGACATCGACACACAGCCTGCCCACGGACATGTCTCAGCCCAGTGAGTAGCTGATCGATAAACCCAGACAGGAAGTGATCAGTCCTTCAGTAAATCACTCTGGTGAAAGAGCGTAGACCTAAACACCTGCCTCCTCTCTGTTCCAGTTTTCCCCTACAATAAGTCAGCGTCTCTACCAGGCTACGGGCATAATGGCATCTACAAGGTAAAGGCTGCTCCACATCCTACTCTCACCCTGCTGTATGAGATGTGGTGTGAGGTCTGAGATGACACATATCCAGCTTCTACATCTGCTCACAATCTCTCTCTCTCTCTCTCTCTCTCCACATCTGGGTGTAACATCTGTGGTCACGTACCCATTACGTCAGCTTTAATGACTGTTGTTTGGTTATTAAAATAATGCAGCTGTGAACACAAGAACCATGAAACTCTCGCTAATCGCGCACATGGATCACGAAAATAGACGCGGTAACTCGATTGTCCTGAGGATGTAATGTAGTTTCTTCAATGCCACGGAATTCTGTCTGTCTGTGTAATCGAGGAGACAGGGGACAAGGCTGCGTTCCTAATAAAGTGGAAATCAGATACTGATCAGCTCAGGAGGCACAGACGGAGTGAATCTTTATTAAACCACAGCGATGGGGAATCTTTATATATATATATATATATAAACCGCTCATTTACAGAAACGTGTACGGCAAGCTGTAACTGATGGGCAAATTACAAAAATGTAATTTAATATAATCTACCCTTCGGTAAATTAATTTTCCTCAAGATCCTTCAGTGTCATTGATTATTTTCCTGAAACATCCGTCATCCACGCCTGTACAGTGCCGTACACTAGGGGGCAGCATCCTGCCCACGGTCCACAGTGTTACCCTTTAAATCAGGGGTCTCAAACTCAGTTCCTGGAGGGCCGCGGCCCCACAGAGTTTTGTTCCAACCCTGCTCCAACATACATACCATGTAGTTTTCAAATAAGCCTTAATGACTTGTTTAGTTGGATCAGGTGTTTTTAATTATGGTTGGAACAAAACTCTGTGGGGCTGCGAGTTTGAGACCCCTGCTTTAAAACATGCATTACTTAATTCTTTCTTTCAAACATAATTTTTTTTTTTTTTTTTTTTGGTTTTAAATAAAGCCGTTGTTTTCAGAATATTTGAACTAGCATGTATTTCGAAAGTTTTGGCGCCCTGTTCCACATTGTGCCACATTTTTTAATATATATCAGGCAGTTTTTGAGTTAATCCGTAACATTTTACCTCAGGAAATTTAAGCGGGAACCTGTGGGAGATGCTTTCCATGGTTTGCACACACTTAGTCATTGAATTAGTTCATAATTTTTTTCCCTTTCTGTCTAGGCGGCTGATCTTGGAGAGGATGACCAAGACTCCAGCTGGGGGGCGATGAGAGGTTCTGTGTAATATATATCTCACAAATACTGTAGATTATTATAACTTTGAGAATTGTCTCAGAGTAAACATTTAAATGAAAGTAATTTTTTGTGTGTCTCTCTCTCTGTTTGCTTTTGCCTCGGCTTCCTTCTCCGTCCTTGCTTCCTTTCTCAGAGTACAAGGTGAGTCTTATTTCTAGTGAGATGGATTTGAATGCAGGTTAAAGAGATATAAGAGATATTAAACTGTGCTTGGGTGGGACGGTGGCATAGTGGTTAGCGCTGTCACCGCGCACCTTCTGGGTCGAGGGTTCGATTCCCGCCTCGGGTGTGTGTGTGGAGTTTGTATGTTCTCCCTGTGATTGATGGGTTTCCTCCGGGTACTCCAACAGTCCCAAGATTGCAGATTAGATTAATTGCTGTTCCTCAATCACCTGTTGTGTGTGAAAGTGTGTGGTGTGTACCCCGCCTCGTGCCCGTAGTTTCCTTTAATAGTCTCCAGGCGTCCTGTATACAGGATAAGCAGTATAGAAGATGAATGAATGAATAAACTGCTCTGTGTGTGTGTGTGTGTGTGTGTGTGTGTGTGTGTGTTTTCAGGTTTACCCATATGACATGCTGGCTGTGACACACAGAGTCCGAGTGAAGCTGCCGCGTGATGTTGACCGCACCAGGCTAGAGGTACAGTGACGCCTAAACCCGCTCATGGTGGACAGTCTTTGTAGGAACGTGTCTCTGAAATACATTGCACAGAAAGAGTCACGAGTTAAAACAGACTGTAAATACCAAAGCTAGTGCACATTTCCTGGAAGCAGTCTAGAGAATCGATCGCTGTTCCCTGTAAGGCTGCTTTAACCTCTCAGATTACTTCCTGTTTTGTGATACGTTGGTATCATCAGCAGAGGAGGCTGAACACCTCATCGATACAGTATGTGGAGTAAAGAACTCGACTATCGACTGAATTGTTGTGTTTATTCTGAATGCAAGAACGCTGAACGAGAAGCCCCTCTCCGTACTATTTTTAAATGAGAAACCATTTAACCACTTTGAGCATTTAGATGAATTATTTAAACATATATGAACTTTCATAATTTCTTTTGATTGTGTAAAGCTGCTTTGCGATATTGACCATTGTTAAAAAGCATTATAGAAATAAAATGAAATAAAATTGAATTTAATTGAAACACCAAAAAGGGAAACTGGGGCAAAATGGAGTTTGGGTCGGGGTGAGGCGCAGGGTAAAACCAGGACAGGGATTCTGTACACTGTGTATTTTCTGCTTAGTGCACACTTGTGTATTGAATTATTACCCCATGCAGAAGTTTCCTGGTTGTTTTGGAGGATATACAGTACTAGACCGTGACATCCTGGCTTGATGACATGATCATAGATCAGGACTGGAGGGAATGGATTACCTCAACACAGGTGTCCATCTTGTTCTGCACTTACTTGGAATCAAACGTAGAGCCTCATCATTTACATGAAGCTTTACTGTGATTCTCATGTGTCTTTTCTTCTTCATAATTCATTCACTGTATAATTCATCCCCTCGTCTCGGTATCTCTCTAACAGTAACAGTTCTGGAACAAACCGGTTTAAATAACCGGTCCATCTTCAGTCTAAAAAAAAAACAAGCAAATCGTTATTAGGTCCTTGAGCCATTTTTATTTGTTCTGCTTATGGATTAGAGATCATATTTTACCATCCAGAGTCACACAGCAGCTATCCAAGAAAAGCTGAGTCATCATATTCTGTCACGAGTTCCTGGAGGGTCTCTCACTTCAGCTCCAGCGTCTAAATCAGGGTCAAGCTTTTATCGTCTCTTCTTCTTCAAAGACCCTCATTATTTACATCAGAGATATAAAATAAATAACTTTAAAAGCGGTAGTTCCAGTGAAAATGATTAAAATAAGATAAGAATGGTGTTAGATACATTTCTTTTTTCCTTCTCCTGGAGTAAACCCCTCGCTAGCTTTCAAGAAGAAAAAAAAAAAGGAAACATGGTCCTGATTAGTTAATCCTGTTTCTCAGTACTGTATTATAGCAAAAGCCAACAATATGTGATTAAACAAACTAAGCGAGGTGTTTTATTAGATGCCTCGGGTAGTAATGTTTTCTGATCAATGCTGTATCACATTAACTTCGTTATTTGACCTGCATTGTGTATGTTACAGTACAGTATGTGCGATGTGCATTGTTCTAATTTAGGCGTTCAGAGCTGGGGTTATACAGGGTTCAAGGTCAAAGCCCTGTCAGAAGGATTCTGCGTGAATATGAAATAATAAAAGTACCAGAATGAATTTCCTGCTGTTTGTCCTTATTAGGTTTTTAATTACCTGTAGCTTATACAAGACAAACTGATTTTCAGACCTCGTACACTGTAACAAGAAACCTGATTCTTTAGCTTAGCCCCGCCCGCTCATCTCAACTCTGCTAAGCTTTGCTGTTTTCTAGTTGACATGTTTAAGAGCAACAGTAAATAAGGCTACGCTAGCAGGTAACGGATACACACTAACACCTAACCTAGCCATCGTTCAAAAGCTAAAAGGTTTTTGAAAAAAAAAAATCCATGTTTGATGCTAGCAGTTAGCTGCTGACCGCTAAAGGTTAATCTACTGTAGTTAACATGAGCTCTTACCAAAGGATAGATTAGTCATTATCAGTTAACTGAACAGATAAGCTAAACGGCTTTCATATAAAAGTACAACATGGTTTCATTTGCTGACTCTTATAGCCAGTAATAACAGCTAACCTAGCTTTCTTTTGCTCTTAAATAGGGCTAGATTAGCCATTAGCGGTTATCAGATATCTGCTAATGTCTAACGGCTGATCTGGTCTTCTTTGGCTACAGTATTAGTATTATTTAAACTTTTATATTGCTAAATATTGAGGACATCAATGTGAATTAACAGTTGAACAACTGTTGTTCTCCTTATCCTATTAATCAGAAATGGAGGTGAAAGAAGACTGAAAACGGGTGGGAAATGCTATGTCCTGAACATGGACGTTGCCAGTCCTTGGGTTCTGATTGGCTAGGAAAGTGCACTTCCACATAGGGCTGTTCAGGGGAGGTTCATTTAAAGCTACAGACACTGAAACAGCGGGTTTGGAAAAGGAGTGAAACGGAAAGAAAGACAAGCAGGAAGAACTCGGGATCTGAGGATCTATTTCATCTGGAACATTAACACACACATTTTGGAGACGTTTAAGGTTTATGCAACATGGTTTTAAATACGCTCTTGAGGCAGGTGGACGGTGTCTATGAGTCAAACTGTTATCAGGGGTCAAAGGTTCTGATTCAGTAGTGAATTATGAGCCGACAGGTTATCAGCTCTTTGTTTGTGTGTGTTTCCACCCTGGGTTAGAATACGAGATGAGTTTGTTTTTCTTGTGAAAGGGAATTCCGTCAGCCTCTCCGGAGAAACGCAGACAACACCCTGACGAGAATTACGAAAGCCTCATGATTTCAGCAGTTTCATCTTTCTAGCCGTCCATAAAAGCCACACTATGCTGTTATTCTACCTCCTGCGGCCTGGAGCGAGCTAACAAACGTAACTGATGCCTCGAATCTAGTTCATATCCTGTAACCCTGGTGGAGTCACCCTCTACACTCCCTTATACACACACGTGTCTTAGTTTTATCTTGTGCATAAATCACGCCTTTTATGCTTTCTCTGCTAAAACAGAGAGCTGCATGTTTTGAAAAGGGAAAAAACAAAAAGCCAAACGTCCCCAAATGTCATTGTTATGTAGACATGGAGCTATAAAACCACACACACTTGCACACACACACACACACATGCATTTACTCACACAAAGGCCCCGGAGGTCTGCAGTAAGTTATGAGTTAAGTTCTGAGGACAGACTGCTATAAGCGTCATCACCGTGCACCGTGTCATCTGTTCCACTCTTTAATCCAGAGGGAAGTTCACTGCATGCAGATGTGTAAGTAGAAAAATCTGCTCCAGAGATCCGAGCTGATTAGGTTTGTGTTAACTCTTTAGGAACCGCGCGTGGACGTGTTACCGGTCTGTAGGGCGTTTGGTATCCGAGCTGCAGCAGCGAGGCCGGAAGGCTTACTGACATGAGGCTGTATAACGAATTAATATCTAAAAATTATGCACAAACATTTTGCATTGTTAATTAACTTTATACTGAAGTTGTGTGTAATGGTCTGAAAAATGACTGCTGGATTTTTTTTAGAAAAGTTTCAGAAAGGCTGATCATCTTCACATTGATCAAAAAGATACATTTGCATCCTGATACATTTGCATTTAGTGACACCAGCAAAACTCTGTAAAGGTTCATGTGCACAGAGAAGTTATTTTGACTATCGTTGGCCGGGTGATGCTACAGCCGTCTGTCACCGGAAGTCTAGAGAGCAGATTGGACTCTTTCTTTGGACTTTCCAAGGGGGAGGGGGTGGCACTCGCCAATCAGAGATGTCTGTGACATGCAAAAGTGGAAGAGGCAGATAGCACTTTTCTCCAAGCATGTTACACCATGCTCTAATGGTGCATGTCGAAAACAGATGTCCTCGGCAGCTTCACATGCCTCGGAGACGGCACGATAGTCTCTGCCCTTTCTGGAGTAGATAGAAACCACCGCAAAAATCCTCCAAAAGAAGAAATATAAATATAAAAACAATCTCTAATATTAAATATAATTGTTGTGGCTAATATTATAAATATTAAATATTAAAATGTCAGCTATGTCAGCTGTCCGAACATCTGGCACAAATTACGTATTTTTTTGTCTTTCTTAAACAAAATGTAATATTTAATAAAGTCTTCATTAGTGCTCTACATTGTGGGAAAAAAAGATTCTTATTTGTTTTTTCTTGATTCCTCTTCGTTGCCTTGCGGCTGTTCTCTTTCAGGAGTCGCCACAGCGACTCATCTGCCTCCATCTAATCCTATCCACTGCATCCACTTCTCTCACACAAACTTCATGTCCTCTTTCACTACATCCATAAATCCCCTCTTTGGTCTTCCTTTAGACCTCCTGTCTGGCAGTTCCAACCTTCTACCAGTTTTGATAAATGTGTTGGTGTAGCGGTTAGCACTGTGGCTTTGCGCCTCCAGGATTGTGGGTTCGAGCCCTTCCTCGGGGTCTGTGTGCATGGAGTTTGCATGTTCTCCCCGTGCTTGGTGGGTTCCTTCGTGTACTCCGGTTTCCTCCCACAGTCCAAAGACATGCAGATTAGAGCACGAATTGGTGTTCCCAAACCCCCATAGTGAGTGTGCACAGCAATGGATCTATCCTATACAGGATCAGCGCTGTAGTGGAAAAATATTAAAGAGAATATTAGAAGTTAGGATATTATACTACTCAAAATGAAATATTTGTAAATATTTCTCTTTCAGTCGCTCTTGAAAGGGAAAATCACTTAGTGACTGACTGTTCATCATTATTGGAATAATAGGTGGCAGTGTGCAGTTAACACAAGAGCCAACAATAGGTTAATAAAAAAAGAATAAAAGTTATATATAGCTATAATTATACTGTACATAAATGTAATTATATTATGTTTTTTTCTGCACCTCTAAAGAAAGAAATTCAGCCTCTTATCATCAGAATTGCCATTCCCTATTATGATTTTTATTTAATTTTATTTTTGTGATAAAATTGAGGGATTCATTTTTTATAAATATTTATTTACAGTGGAACATCGGATTGCGAGTAATGCGGTTTACATGTTCCGCAAGACAAGCAAAGATTTGTAATAAATTTTGACTTGAAAAACGAGCAAGTCTTGGTTTACGAGTGCCGAGTATCATGTATCACGTATGCGCTCTTGTTTTGACACCGAGCGTCACATGATCACAACTGAGCCAAAGATTTTTCTCTCTCTTTTGCACTGTGGAATTGTGGGTAATCGTCTCCCCTGCTCAGTCTTAGTGCTTATCTCTTACTGGTATAATCAACGTCTCACTCTCTGTTTCAGTGTGTTGTTAGTCCTATGTGTGCTCGGTCGCAACTCTTTTTAAAGGTAAAGTGCTGGCTCATTTTTTTTTTTTTTACTTTACAGCAGTGATTCCGTTGGTATGCGCTCACGCGAGTGTCATTGGAGAGTTTTTTTTCCCGTTAAAACAGTGTTTCTGTTGTGTGTGTTTGTTGTGAAACTTAAAAAGCGAGGTGGGAGAAGGGAGGAGTTTTACTGTGTAGGACGAGGCGAGGGAAGGGGCTAATTCCACACACACACACACATACACACACAAATACACGGCGCCTGCGCGCACAAACGGAAACACTTATCTGTCGGGATTTATTTTTAAAGGTAAAGTGCAGGTTAATTTGTTTAATTTTTACTTTATGTATTGTATTAATTATTTTTATGTATTTATTTTTTTGGGCTGTGGAACAAATCATTTGAGTTTTCATTATTTCTTATGGGAAAATTTGGTTTGGTTTACGAGTGTTTTGGAAGATGAGCCCACTTCTGGAACGAATTATGCTCGTAATCCAAGGTTCCACTGTATTTATTTTTTGGTGATAAAATTTATTTAGTTATTTATTTATTAATTTTGGGTGATAGAATTCAGGTATTTATTTATTTATTCCTTTTTGTGATAACATTCAGAGATTTCCTTTCTTTAATTAATTATTTATAAATTTTTATGATAAAATTTAGGGATTTATTTATTTATTTTGTTAACCATCTTACTTTGTCATCTTACATGTCTTTAAAAATGACTTTTTTTATGTCTATCTTTTTTTTACATCTACTGTATTCTTTTTTAAATTATATTTATTTTTATTTTATTATATTTTATGCTTATTTTTTACTTTTTAGTGGCATTCATTGGGGCACAGCAAAGGAAGAATTTCATTGTGTGTGGGAAACTTATGTGTTTCTTTACTGTGCATATGACAATAAAACTTTAAACTTAATTACTACAGTACAGTCATTAGATACAAAATCATTCATGCATTTTCTTTCGCCTCGCTCTCTCTCTTTCAGAGACACCTGTCCCCAGAAGAGTTCTTCCAGGTGTTCGGGATGACCATCGCACAGTTCGACCGCTTGGCTCTGTGGAAGAGAAACGACCTGAAGAAGAAAGCTCGTCTGTTCTAACCATCCTCATCCTCATCGTCGTCATCACCGTTACGCCCTTGAGGGAACTGAGAGAGAAGATGAATGAGGGGTGTCTCCTCGACCCGTCGTATATATGCAGAGATGAGAGAGAAAGTGAAAGATATATACTGTAGATTATATATCCATACATAAATATATGCACTTCCATTCTGCTGCGCTGCGTGCCTGCTGTCATATCGCCCAAGAAAGGGGGAGTGTGTTACACACACGCCGTCACTTCACAGCCTCAGTGTTAGCCGTGGTAGCTTTCTGTTTGCGAATGCCGCATTAGTTCTGATTCGGAAAAAAAATGTGTGTCCTGTACGTCCCTCCTGTTTACTGGTTCTCGCTCACGATTCAGGTAACTGCAATAAGCATCTACGGTCTGAGGTGTACAGTATAAGCGGTACAGATTCAACAGTGTGTGTGTGTGTGTGTGTGTGTGTGTGTGTGTGTTTGCACGTGTGAAAGCACGACATGGCCATTTTTATCCAATAATCACTGTGTGTGTTTTTTTTGTTTTTATCTACGTCCTCTATTTTCCTCAGCCGTCCATCACAATCTCTACATTACATAATTATCTTACAGAAGTTGGATATTTGAGATAATCGGGGTGAACCGTGAAAAAAAGAAAAATAAATCTATGAGCATATACACCGATCAGCCTTTACATTGTGACTCCGCCCCAACAACCACGCCCCTGTCCTCATCCTCGCCTAAGATTGAGTGCATCCCCACTTTGCCACCCAAAACACTAATAACCTGTGTGTTCTGACGCCTTTCTATCAGAACGAGCACTAAGATTTTCTGTAGTTTGAGTTCTCCCAACCAACATGTACCATGAGCCTTGGCCAACCATGACCCTGTCACTGGATTACTTCTGGTTTGTCCTGATCACTTTAAACCACTAACATCCCACAAGAGCTGCAGGTTTGGAGACGCTCTGATCCGGTCGTCTAGCCATCACATTTCGGAAAAAAGCGGATGTGATGAAAGCAGGAAAAATGACAGAACGTCTTTAACAACACATAAATTGTGTCAAAAATGTTTTGCCGAGGCCAAAAATCCAGCTCTCGTGGGAATTTATTTTCTTATTTTTCAAGTTAATACTTTGTGGCCTTGTAATTCTTTCTAAGGTCTATAAATCAGACATGCTGTTAGTTAGAAGTCAAGTTAGTTTTCAGTTTTTTGGTTAAACTTCACTACAGTCCTCTAGAATTAGAAAATCTACAGTAATTGAGAAATTAATAGGTAAAGTGAGAATGTTTTTGTGATTTTCTTAATTTTATTGGGCGTAAAGTAAAAAAAGGGCTGGCCTGAATGACTCTTATTAGCTAAAGTGTTAACATACAATATATTTATTTCTTATAACAGCTGATACATAATATACTGTAGACGGTGTCAAATCGATTCCTTGATTTATTGCAGTACTTTTGAGTGGCCAAATCATGTTTTTATTTATATTAAATTGTAATTTCTATATCTTTGCATTCGTTAAAGTCCAATAAACAGCCCCTCGTCAACTCAGGATAGTCTTCTGAACTGGGAGTTCCCATCTCATTTACAGAGTGACATCATATCAACATGATAAAGACAACACAACAGTGCAAAGAGGACTTTTACTCTTAACCACACCCACAAAAAAAAAAAAGCTAAAATAATGAAAACGTGATGAAAATCTGGCAAGTGCTAAACCTTCCAATAATGCAGCTCGGGCACCGTAGCTAACACAGACACACATAAGGCTTTTTTTTGTTGTTTGTTTATAGGGTGCCAATAGTTTTCTTCTAATGGAATGTATAAGTTTGTTTCTTTGTTCCTTTCAAAGCATCAATATAAAAGAAAAATTCAACCTGCACATAGTTGAGATTAATAAGCGACAGTATAATCTGTATTTAAATCTCAGACTCTCAGAACCAGTTATAATATTTTAAAGCTAATTACTTCTCCTTGTATGAAAATGTAGACAAACTGGAGTAAGATATCAGATACAAATGCTGTGCAGAAATTACTTAATTTTTCGAGACTAAGCTGAATTTTAATGTAAACGCACCAAGAGATCATTTCCAAAATAAATTTGTTCATATCCAGCAGAAAATTTATGATCAATAAAGAAGTGTATGTGTTATTATTATTACACGTTTATTGTACAGCCTTGTGTATAATAAGTAGCGGAGAGTCAATAGAAAATACATTGAAACCGTTAACTGCGACTGGTTTTAGTGATTATTTCAGGTTTATACGTTGACACCCTCCGCCTCTGGGACACGTTATCGGATACGAAAGCATACGAATGTGTGGTTTATTAAACGCTAACAAAGAGGGGCGTTCGAGTCAAACAGGGACTTAAAATTTTTGGTGAGTTAAGGCGTGAAAGCGATTGACAGTTGCAGAAGACTCTCAGCCTGAGGTGACACGGAGCCCATTGCACTCGTTCCTGTAAACATTGAGCGCGTGGAACGTCTAATCCTTCGACGAACAATCGACAATGCTAACTTGCGGAAGAGTCTCATCTGTGTGTGTGAACTGTAGACACAATCATTCACCAACACCACTCACACATCACAGGAACTCGGCTGGGAGTTATTGCCGCACCCCCGAACTGTCCTGACCTCGCTCCGTTAAAGGAGTTCCTGGGAGTTTCGGACATGAAGCAGGCGGTCCGATCATGGTCTGGTGTACTGGGAAAACTTTCTATCTTAATGGTATCCAAGCACTAGTGAAACATTAGTGTAGCTGGGGATGATATAGTCCTGGTTTGACTCGAACACCCCTGGAGTGTGAGTTCAGTGAGTCAGGTATCTTCAGCCAACAAATCACCTCGCACCACATTCAGCTCCTCCCTTTCTTTCTTTGTTTTTTTAACCCCCAGCTGGCCTCACTGTAAGATTTAAAATGATGGTTTCTCCAGTTTGTGAATCAATAAACTGATTAAAGAGGCTTTTTTTTTCATACAGTTTGTTTTAAATCAGATTTATTCTCAAATATTATCGGCACACGCTGTAGCATCTTCGATCGTACTCTTCGGGAATATTTTTGTACTCGGAGTCAGAAGGAGGTTACAGTACCTTCGACTCTGTCTTTATGCTTATAAACTGAATATATATATAAAAGAATATATATAAATAAAACAATAAGGATTTGTGAAGCGGTTCTGTGATGCGTCACTGCGACCCAAACACTGCTTTATTTTTTTCTCTTTGTTTCTGAATAAACGTGTGTACATGTGATATAACACTAGCTAAAGCATGATATGCTGACGAAGCGATCTGGAACCATTACGTGTGCAGACTGTATTGTACTCACGCAGCCTGGCTGGTTTTGCTTTAAATCCATTCATGACTCTGATTTTTACGAAGAAGCCTTAATCATGTCGGTGTGAAATAAGAAAAATATTTAACCGACCTTGATGTTTCTAAAATTGCAAAACTGTATATGCATGTGTGTTTCATGTGTCGAGACGAATGTCAAACTGTAGTTCAGAGCAAATCTAGTGTAGGATTCGTTCAAATTCCTTTGTGGTTAAGGAAAAAGTTCAAATCTATTTAAGGAATGACAAAGACATTAGATAAACAACACACTCTTGGGCTTTTTTTTTTTTTAAAGCTGCATTTTGTAATGTTTAAAATATATATATGTCTTGAGTTGTAATAATTATATCATTTTTGAGGTGACCTTAGTAAATTTGTGTCTCAGAATATTACCTTTTAGAATTTATTTTATATTTTAATTTTTTTACAGATTGTGTTTTCATTGTTCTGGCCATGAAATTAGCTTCAAAGTAGAATTTCCTAGCCCTGACCCCTTTAATAAAATTCATAATAATAGTAGTAATAATAATATAACGAAGGAGAAGAAACATTATTATTATTACTATTTTACGGTTTTATTTTTCTGTCCCTGGAATTAACCCCAAACAAGGACGCCTCAGCTCCGCCCAATTCCTCCCCATAAAAGGCAACTCACATGTCATTAAGTGCATCAGTTGCATTTTTATTGCAAGTGCAGTTCACCCCACTAACAGCAGAGGGCTCTGGATATGACAAATTGCTCCTCGAAATACGACATCATCATCTTCACATATTAATTCTGTTTTTAAGCAATAGAATATATTTCGTGTCAGGTTTACGTGACGTGGATACACGTAACCGTTTGCAAAAAACGTATGTTTATGAGTGATTTTGTTCTTCTTCTAGAAATATCCAGTCTTTCCTTACCTTTCTTGTCATGGCCAAATATTTCCTCTTACAGGGTAGGGCGTGTATATTTTTGTCATTTTGGGGAATACATTTGTGCAGGAAAGATGGATATGATGGACCATGCTTTGTTGGGTTGCATGGAAATTTTTGCTTTATTTGGACAGCTGTTGTAATGTTGAGTGTGTGTGAGTGTGAGAGAGAGCGAGAGTCATATCAGGCCAGATAAGTCACATACAGATGTTCAGCCTCCTTCTCTGCCGCTTTACTCTTGATAACAGTAAAAAAAGCTGCGCATAACTCTGCTCGCTTTTCTTCTCTGTTAGTCACTGTTAATTTTCTTTGTTGCTCATTTTTTGGGCAGCCGTGCAGGGATGTAATCAGCATGTCTATTTCATTTCTGTGTGTGTGTGTGTGTGTGTGTGTGTGTGTGTGTTTTTTTTTTTTTTTTTTTGAGCGGTGTGAGTGTAAACTGTTGGATCGTAGCCTCACATAAACAGCATCAGTGAAAGCAGAAGAGCCACGTTACTGATGATGATTCATACTTTTTGGGCTCGACTGAGATGATCCAAACCATGTTGGTGTTTTTCATTTATATTTCCGCTCTTTTTGTTTCCTTCTGGTTTATAAACATGTCTTGGTGTTGTTATACACAGTGAATGTAACAGGAAAACTCTAACACTAAGATGCCAATCCGACAATTTGGGTTTGTGCGTGTGTGTTTTAGTGTGTGTGTGTGTGTGTGTGTGTGTGTATGTGTGTTAAATGAACTAACAATTGCATAACCACAGATACGTCTTTACGCCAATGCTGTGATTCTGATGTAGTTGTGGCTGTGCAGCAGTTTGAGAAATATGAAGGTTTAATACAATATTACAATTATTACAAGTATATAATATTGTTACCTAAACCTTTATGTTTTTTCCTCTTCATTTGCTTTGCTGGATTGCAAAAAAAATTATGTTCATCTTTCAATAAATGTGTCAAACAGTTGGATTGTATGTTGTGGTTTCTGCCAGTGGATGGGGTTTAATATTTACCTGTGGAGACCACTTATAGATAGATAGATCATAAATCAGCCAATATTGAATATCTAATCAGCCAATCACATGGCAGTAACTCAATCCATTTAGGCATGTAGAGAGGGTCAAGATGATCTGCTTGAAGTTCAAACCGAGCATCAGAGTGGGGAAGAAAGGTGGTTTGCGTGACTTTGAACGTGGCATGTTTGTCAGACATGAGGTTTTCTGAAACTGCTGGGATTTCCACACACAACCATCCCTAGGGTCTAATGAGAATGGTCTGAAAAAGAGGAAATATTCAGTGAGAGCAGTTCTCTGGGTTAAAATGCCATGATGATGCCAGAAATCAGGGGAGAATGAGCCCAGATTGGTTCGAGCTGATACCAACATGAACAAACTGGTTCCTTGAACATCACCAGATCTCAATCCAGTCCAAAGCACATTTGGTATGTGGTGGAACATCCTGGACAACTCTATGTTCTTATTGTGTCAATATGGACCAAAATCTCTGAGGAATGTTTCCAGCACCTTGTTGAATCTATGCCACCAAGAATTAAGTTATGAAAGCAAAAGGGGGTCCAATCAATGAAGTGGCTGGTGAGTGTAGATAGTGTAGATAAATGTGATGCCTATACTCATGGATGTGATATATATACAGACCAAAAGTTTGGACACACCTTCTCATTCAAAGAGTTTGAATTTGTATTATGGCAAGAAAAAAGCAGCTAAGTAAAGAAAAACGAGTGACATCATTACTTTAAGAAATGAAGGTCAGTCAGTCCGAAAAATTGGGAAAACTTTGAAAGTGTCCCCAAGTGCAGTCACGAAAACCATCAAGTGCTACAAAGAAACTGTCTCACATGCGGACCGGCCCAGGAAAGGAAGACCGAGAGTCGCCTCTGCTGCGGAGGATAAGTTCATCCGAGTCACCAGCCTCAGAAATCGCAGGTTAACAGCAGCTCAGATCAGAGAGCAGGTCAATGGCACACAGAGTTCTAGCAGCAGACACGTCTCTAGAACAACTGTTAAGAGGAGACTGTGTGAATCAGGCCTTCATGGTAGAAGATCTGCTAGGAAACCACTGCTAAGGACAGGCAACAAGCAGAAGAGACGCGTTTGGGCTAAAGAACACAAGAAAGAAAACTCGCTGAATGAGTAGGGGTGTCCAAACTTTTGGTCTGTAAGGGTGTCTGTCAAATGCCTAAATGCAGATAGATAAGGTGCCAATAATTATGAAGCTGATTGGATAGATAGATAGATAGATAGCTAGATAAATAGGGTGCCAATAATTATGGAGACGACTGGATAGATAGATAGATAGGGTGCCAATAATTATATATAGTGTGCCAATAATTATGGAGCTGACTGGAATACCTACAGTATGATCCCCGTGTGAATTAAATTAATCCCGCCCCTGCCCCAGTGCTATTGGTCAGACGGGCTCGGACAGCGCGTTCTGATTGGCTGGTGCGGTTGCCGGTCTGTGCTGTGTGTTGACAGCTGGAGGTGGGCCGCTGTCCCGCACGAGCTGCAGTGTGTAACCCGGGGGACGGTGAGAGTGAAGCCGCTTTCCTCTCGGCATCTCTGTGGGCTTTGAACCCCGGAATAAAACAACGCCATGACGGGAAACAGCGGGAAAGGTAAGGCACAAGCATCACTCCAAACTCACTTATCAGCCTTTTAATATATACACGTATTATGGGAAACGCAGAGTTAGGTTAACGTTATGTTTCTGGACGCGTTAGCTTTCACCGTTAGCTCCACAGTTACACCAAGTGTTAATATCACACTTTTAATCCAGTAGCACTTTCATTATACACACGATACTGTATTTATTTTCTTAAACACGACTTTTCTTCGTTTGATCTACCGCCTGTAGTGTGTATCAGCTGTGCTGTGTGTCCGGGTTACAGATGGGAGACAGGGATTCTCCTCCTATTGTTCCTATTGTTCCTCCCATAAACTCCTGGAACTGGGTAAATGACACGGTGTAGCACCAACAGGGTAAAGTCAGGGGGGTAGTTTGGTCATCTGTGCACTTCCGGGTCAGTTTGGTTTAGTTTTGAGGCGAACACGAGCACAAAGAAACACGGACCGCACGAGACCGTGATTTACAGTCAGCAGAGGCGCGTGCACGAGCGCTCGCGTGGTCAGACGGGCTCGCGCGGCACAGACAGCCAGAGCGAGAGACAGACACAGAGAAAGACATAGAGAGAGAGAGACAGAGAGAAACAGACATACATAGAGAGGGAGAGAGAGAGACAGAAAGACAGAGATAAACATAGAGACAGTCAGAGAGTGAGAGACAGAGAGAGAATGAGACAGAAAGACAGAGAGAGGGAAAGAGAGAGAGACAGGGACTGTCTCTCAGGTAGACGGTCCATCAGTGTGCCTGTTCTACAGGTGCTGTAGTGTCCTCACACACTGCAGCTCTAACACTGTACTTAATGTTCTGGCCACATTGAAGGATGCTCAGGCCAGCAGTATAGAGCGTGTGGTCCTAAAGTCTTTCAGTGCCTCGCTCCGCCCAGAACTTCAGCTTCTACCTTTAACTAAACTAGAAGTATTGGCCCCCAGTTTCTATCTATCTATCTATCTATCTATCTATCTATCTATCTATCTATCTATCTGTCTATCTGTCTGTCTGTCTGTCTTATATTTTGTGTGTCACAAACTCACCTGGAGGTTTATGGTTCTCCAGCACTATAAGGTCCTACCCTGTGTAGTAAGCATGTAGAGCGAATGAGAGAAACATACTGAACAGGTGAAGAGTTATCATTAAAGAACTTGATGTCATACATCCAGTCTTCACTGTACAGTTCTTTGCAGAAGCAGGAGTACATCTCAAATAAGACCCTAGCACAGGATCCTGTATAGACTTGTGTGAGGAGTTTCTGCAGGATGATGTGGAATCAAATATCAAAAGAATAAAAATATCATCGAGGGACTGTGGAGAAAATGCAATGAGAGATAGATAGATAGATTTATTTACACACTTAAATTAAACATGGAGGGGGGGGGGGTGCGAGCAAATAAAAATAATGCTTTTTTGCTTTTATTACTCCAAGTAAAACTCTTCATCTGTGTACATGTAGAGCTGAAGCGAAGTTGCAATACATTCTATTCCCGAGATGAGAAAGTGATCTGTCATAAGGTTTGGGACACAACCCCATACATAAGTGTGGGATCAGATGGTTGTTTTGCAGACACACACACTCTATTCAGACTGGAGATTATTCTTAAAGCAGTGGGGGAGGAAGCTCGGGATGAGGAGGGGACAATCCACAAAGGCACACTACGCAGAGAGGAAGGGTGTGCCATTTAGAACAAATCCAATTAATCAAATACCACAGACATGAGACTGTGATTCTGTTATAATGATAATAATAATAATAATAATAATAATAATAATTATTATTATTATTATTATTATTGGTTCTATCTCGCTCTGTGTGTGGGTTATATATATGTGTGTGTGTGTGTATTGAGGGTATGTGTTTGTGTGTGTAAGCATATCTTGGATCACAGTGAGGAAGTTTTTCAGGTCTAATACTATCCTCTGTTTTCTTCAGTGAACAATTGACATGAGACACACCCTTAGCGTCTTCCTGTTTGCAAGATTCCTGAGGTAATCTGGACGCTGGTGTATTGACTTTAAGTATAAAGACTGAGAGACTGAGGCACCAAAACCACTTCAACACCTAAGCATGGAGACACTGAAACCTTTAGACACTGAGACATCAAGACACTGATACAGTGAGACATTGCGTCATCGAGACACTGAAATCCTGATACAATAAGACATTAAAACACTGAATCACTGAGACACTGAGACATAAAAACTCAAAAAACGGTGAGACATTGACTTGCTGAGACATTATAACATGAGACACTGAAACATTAAAACTGTGACAGTGAGATATAAAAAAACTGAGACATTAAAACACTGAGACATTGAGACAAACTCACAGACATTAAAACACAGAACCACTGAGAAACTGACACATAGAGAAAGTAAGACATTGAAACCTTGAGACAGTGAGACATTGAATCAGTGAGACATTACAACACTGAGACAGTGATACAATGAGACTTTGAAACATGCATTAAAGCACTGAGACAGTGAGATATTGAGCCAGTGAGACATTACAAAACTGAGACAATGAGACATTGAAACGCTGGGACATTAAAACACTGAGACAGTGAGATATTAAAACACTGAGACAGTGAGACATTGAAACATAGAGCCATTAAAGCACTGAGACAGTGAGACATTGAACCAGTGAGACATTTCAAAACTGAGACAGTGAGACATTGAAATGCTGGTACATTAAAACACTGAGACAGTGAGACATTAAGACACTGAGACATTAAGATACTGACACAGTGAGACATTGAAAGGCTGGGACATTAAAACACTGAGATAGTGAGACATTAAGACACTGAGACATTAAAACACTTAGACACTGAAAGTCTGAGACACTGAATCATTGAGTCACTGAAACACTAAGTCAGTAAGACATTAAAAGACTGCAACACTGAAGACATTAAAACACTGAGACATTAAAACCCTGAGACAGTGAGGCATTGAATTAGTGAGAAATTACAAAATTGAGACAGTAACACATTGAAACACTGCAACATTAAAACACCGAGACAGTGAAACACTGAGACACTGGCTTGTGCCTCGTGTCTAATCTATACAGTGTTGTTATGTACATCTGTACATTTGAGAGTCACCAACAGCTGGAAACAGATTCCTTGTGTGTCTGCGTATTTGGCCAATAAGCCTGATTTAGATTCTGAGTCAGTGAGACATTGAGACACTGGAACAATGTCCTGCCCTCTCCTACCTGTCACGCACCATCAGCCTGACCAGGTCAGAATAATCGTGAGGAATCCAGGCTGACCGGCCAAGTGCAACCCCACGCCAGAGATCTGATATCTTGGAAAAACAGAGATAAGCGCTTGGACACAGAGCTCGGTCCAGGAGAGAGCCTTTGATCAATAGCCAGTTGGGAATTTGGAAGGGGTGTGTCCCAGAAACACAAGATTGCTGTACCAAAGCACGAGGCAAGAACTGATTTATCTTTGAGAGAAACTTTCGGTTCAGGATGGGTTTTCCAGTGTGATGTTCTCAAAAAAAAAAACTTACGCGAGCTGTACAGATTGTTCTGAACATGAAGTAGATTTATTATAATACAGAGATGAAGCAGGATTAATAGCTGTTCACTAACTATTAAGTGAGTTATACTGGTAACTGTGGTAACTGGTGACTAGTAACTCTGAGGAGTGTTAAGCTCTGATGTTGACAGAACCGAAGTCCATCACTGATAAGGAGCAGTTTGGACAGTGAAACATTGTTTTTGCATTAAATCAGAAGCGAGTAATCCACCTGCAACCCCGTGCAGGACGCCAGGACGAGTCCTCACGCCGTCTCCGGCGGTTCAGGTTCAGACAGCTCTGTGCTAGTATGCACCATCGTGCACGTACACGCCTAGCTTCAGGCGTCTCTCTGCATATCCTACACGCAGGTTTATTTAGCCGCGCTACCGTGACTTTGCCCTGCCGATGAACACGGGTGCTGAAGTATATCTGCTTAATCCTGGTGGAGGCGGATAGCCTGGCAGCTGGCTTCATTCTCCAAAACATATCGACTGCTGCCAGCTGCCATGACATCACGGACGGACATCTGGGGGGGAAAAAACGCTGCTGAAAGATGCTAAAAAAACAAGCTTGGCGTGGGGGTCATGAGCTGTAAATCTACACGTAGTGTTGGATTTGTGCTTCGACTAGAGCAAATAACTCTAAATGATTTTTTTTTTTTGTCAAAATATCACTTTTGCAGTATGGAAAGATTATTTGCCAATACCCAGAAACATTTTAAATAGTTATCATCTACATTATAAATATCTGCGTCACTGAAAAAAATCTTAGCATGTTAGCATCGTAGCAAGTGAAATATGTTTCAATTTAGCCAAACCTATCTATAATTTCTAAATATAAGATTACAACAAACCAAATAGAAGATTATTTCTCGTATTTCTAGAGAAGTTTTGCACATTTTTAAACTTAACTTTTTTGTTCTGTTGGCTGATAATTTGTACTAGTTTTAAACATTTATTTCTTGAAAGAAGCAAAAAACTATCTGCTATCAGAACAAGAAATCTATAAAATATTTAACATTTAACAATATATATTTAACATTTTAATCTAGAAATAGGCATAATAATCTTACATTTGGTTTGTTGTAATCTAATATTAAGAAATTTAAGGTAAATTCTATGGATTTAAGGTATTTTCACTCATCAAGATGTAATTCACTGCAAAACATCTTAACATATTAGCATCAACATACAACAAGCCAAATATTAGATTATTAAGCATATTTCTAGTCAGATTGATTAATAAAATTGAAAGCATTGCTTAAAAATTTAAAGAAGCAAAATTATTAATAAATTTTCACTTGCAATTTTAGTACCAACAAATATCAAGTTGTTGCCTTATGAATTAAATTGATATTGTATTGTAGCAGATTCAATCGTACCATTGAATATCAAATTATAGTATTGCTGTAGTAAATAAAGTCATATCGTAGAAGATTGTATCATGTGGGAAAAAGTAAGATTCCTCGCACAGCAAATTTTCCAGTAATGCATCCCGTCACAGTTATGATTTTAGACTAGTTGTTACGGTTGCAGCTCTTTCAGGAGTATTAAGCAGCACTCGACCTGGACCTTTGCCTTGTTTGTGTGCACATCTGGACAAAAAAAGCTTTCATGCTAGAATGAGACTAACTTTGGATTGCAGAAGGATGATATTTATACCGATTTTTTTTTTGTTCAGACGTAAAAAGAAAAAGGCGATACGGCTTAAAGCTGTTTTTTTATATATTTTTAATGAATTCTTTTATTCAATACTTAATATTTCTTCTCCGCCGGAGAACAATAAAACCTAATAAAAACCTGTATAAAAAACAGCTTTGGAGCGGTGGGACGTTCTCTCAGAGGAACCTCTACGGCTGCAGGTGGAGCAGTTTTGCGGCAAGTTGTGTTTTTGTCTTTCAGCGTTGACAATTTTACATAGAAGTCGTCACTCCAGACTTTACTCCGGTGAATCTTGAATCGTCTCCCATTCGGATCGAAGTTATGATCAGACCTGACAGATCAGTTTCAGTGGAATTCTGATCTTTCAGTCACGTGTCTTATATAACAGTGCTGGAAGTGTTAGCGCGGCATATCAACAATCGCTGACACAGATTACTTCTGTCAGGGAGAAATGTAGCCGGGAAATTATTGTCAATTGTTCTATACGTTACAGGCATACGTGTACAGAACAGCGTGCCATGTGATACGACCACTGGCTCACGACTCAAGGTGAACTTTACTTGCAGTAATACTCAGTCTTATAAATACCATTATATCGATTTGTCCCTAGAAGGGTGCCAATACTTTAGTCTTAATGAGGTTTATTGATTACACCGCCCTATAGGTGTATATCGTACCCTAGGTAGTGGGCAAGCATGATGAATATCTGCCAGCACGCACTCACAGCCGGAGGATAACAATTCCTTCTGATCTAGGTGTGTGTGTGTGTGTGTGTGTGTGTGTGTGTGTGTGTGTGTGTGTTTATGTGTGGGTGTGTGTTTGTGTGTGTGTATGTGTTGGCTCTGAGCTGTATCTGGAAAATCCAGGTGAACTTCAGAGTTGGAGTCATGCTCAGTGTACTGCTTAGCTCAGCATGATTATCACAGATTTATTGTGGTTAGTTAGCTGTGCACACACACACACACACACACACACACAGACACACACATATACACACTCTCGTTCCTTGTGCTGTCTGTCTGCTTTCTTATTTTCCCTTTTACCCGTGTATCTTCTTCTTTTTTTCTCCTGAATTCTTTCTTTATTGAAAACAAGTACCAGGTGTGTGTGTGTGTGTGTGTGTGTGTGTGTGTGTGTGTGTGGTGTGAGCTGGTCATGCAGGTGTACACCTAAACGGCAGGTATTTAAAGCCTTGAGGCATGGCTCTGTCTCTCTCTCTCTCTCTCTCTCTCTCTCTCTCTCTGTGCTCATCTCTTCTTCTTTATTTACTTTATTCGCTTTCAGGTTCCATTTCACTGCAGAACGTTTTATTGAACATTCCTTTCTGTGGTGCGTACCTGCAATTCCACAGCACACAAGCACAAACACACACACCTCTATTCCTCCTTATAACTCCTAATGTTTTGTCATATGTTTATTTTGTAACATTTTACAGATTTTAAAGGATAAACAAAACACAAGTATTAGATGAGTAACGGTCAATGTGTGTGTCAGCTGTGTGTGTTTGTGTGTGTGTGTGTGTGCACGTCCGTTTGTGCTATCCATATCTTGACAAATTATGTAAAGTGAAATACACTTTTCTGACCTATCTCTGTTAGTGTGATATTATTTCCACTAATTAACAGAAATTAAAAAAGCAATTGATTTCATAATTAAATTTTTAAAATTTTGTTTGGAATGTTGTAAGTTGTAAAAATGTGAAAACTTTACAACATGCTACAAAACGGTACAACGGTACACAGCATGCTACAAAACTTTGCAACTGCTTCAAAATTTTACAACTGTCCAGCATACTTCAAATAATGTACAACATACTACAATATTTTACAATACAACAAACTATTGCAATAAATTACAAAATACTACAAAACTGTACAACTGTACAACAAAGTAAAAATTTACAACTTACTACAAAAACTTGAAACCAAACTAAGAAACATTACACCTTATAAAAGAAAAAATACAACTATCCAGCATACTTCAGAATGTATAACATACCACAATATTTTACAACAATAAAGCAAACCACAACTTTACAACTGTTCAGCATTTTTCATTGCACTGCATTGTTTACAACAAAATACAAAAAGTTATGAATTACTAGAAAGACTGCACAGCTGTACAATTTTACAACAACACAATGAAATACCAAACTTAACCACTGTACAGCAGACTTAGAAGAAAATTTCAAAAATCTACGAAATCAACTGTGTAGCAAACCATCTGTACAACTTGTAAAACTACAAAGCCATATGACTTTACAACTTAGTACAAAACTTCACAACTGTACATCAACCAAAAAAATATACTAATGTACTGCATACTTCAAAACTTTACAACAATTTACAAAACATTGCAACTCAACAACAAACCACTAAACTGTACAACTTTACAACATACATTTACCTGTACATCAAGTTATTTGGCGGTCACTCTGGATCCATATGACTTTACAACTTACTAAAAAACTTTATAAATGCACATCAAACTACAAAACTTTACAACCTATATTGCCTTAAAAAATTTGAACTGTATAGCATACTTAAAAAATTGCAACAATTTACAAAACTTTGCAACTTAACAACAAACCATTAAACTTTACAACTTTACAACATATAATCAACTTAAATCCAGACTTACAAAAGCTGTATACAAATTAGTAAAGTTTTAGTTTGTTTATTTATTATACAAAATACTTAATATAGAATTTTTTTTAGTATGTTAAAAAGTTGTTACCAAACCTATATTTGTGATATAAGTATCATGTCTCACAAAAGTCTTTAACTATCGTGATACAGTTTTATTTTATATCGGTCACAACTAGGAACTATTTGGATACATGAGAATTTGTTTGGTGACTTTCTTTAACTTGGTGTTTGCCATCATCAGAGCCTGAAGGCTTGGTGTAAACTTGCATAAATATGCACTCTCACAAACACACATCGTACACACACACACACTCAGCACACACTGCAGAGAATCCACCTCAGACCCGAAGATACTTCACACGCCACAATGAAAGTGTTGTGCTGTAGGGGGTTGGACGACCAGCCAGAAGGGAAAACTTTCTCTCTCACACACACACACACACATACACACACACACACAGCTCGAACAGATTGTGGTGTTTATTGAAGAGGCCAGAACATATGAGGTGTAGTGTGTTGTGTTTAGATGATATCAGCCCCGAGCTCATTGTGCTCAAGTTCAAGGGGTCAGGTGAAACTTTGAAGTTTTGCCCGTGAGCTAGAGGCAGCCGATGTATCACCGAGGGATTAATACACACATACTCTCAGTGTGTTTGTGTGTGTATGTGTGTGGTGAAGTCTTTGTTGTGTTCAGGAGATCCTCAGAGCTCTGTCCTCAGCATCTGCTCCGGGGTTCGGCCTCGACCAGGAGTAGACCTGTGAGGATTGAGACGAGGTTTTTATCTGGAGCTCTGCTCATGATCTGTACAAACCTACAGGCAGTTAATCTCGCTCTTTCTCTCACACACAGCGCACACACACATTGCACGACTTTGACTTACACACTCTAAATAACTTGATGTTAATCTTTAAAACCCTGAACCGCAAGACGTGAGGTGCTCACGTCTTCTGCCGTTATTTGGACTTTCAGTCGTGACAAAGTTCATGATAAAATTGTGATTCATTTTGGTGAAACAAGGTACGAGCTTATATATAACGACGCTGCATTTGATCTGCATTGATTTCTGATCTAGTTGGCGGGGCTTCATCCAGGTTTAGATGGGATTTTGTCAGTGTGTCCTGGCGACCCTGACAAGCACAGTGCGAAGATACAATCAGTGTGCACGCTAAAATGGTTTGAGTGAGCAAAAATAATATTGCACATGTGCGGGGAAAAAAAACAACAAAAAACACAATTCTGCCCAAATATAATTGCCAAAGTAAAACTGTAAATTTCTTTATAGTGCCTAAACTTTGTAATGAACCTGCAGTCCGCAGTGCGGTTCCACAATTAGTGACTTGCTGTTTCGAGAAATTATCTTGTTATTACAGCTTAGTAACTTGTTATTGCAATAAATCGCGTTGTACAACATTTTACTAATTCATTATTTCTTTGTATTGTTTTATTAATATGACATTCTTAGTTGTTTTTCATGACTAATAAACTTACAATTTTGTTATTTCAAGATTTCTTGTAATTATGACTTGATTTTAACTTACGTTATTTCAAAGTATTAGCTCATTATTATGACTTAACTGTTTTTTTTAATCATTATTTCAGGATATAAGATATTTTACGACCCAGTGACTCCATTTTGACTTCTTGGTAACCTGTCTTATTAGCATTACGCTACGTTAACTTATTTGTTGAAGGTATTATCACATTGTTACGACTTTTAGTAACTCGTTTTTACTCATTCAGTATGTTTACATACGGTTAGAGCGCGATGAGGCGATTTAATTGGACTATGCAACTTTAGAAATGATAGTTTTGACATTTTAATTCATTTGTAATTAAAATTCTAATTTTATTTGTCACATACACAGTCATACACCGTACGATATGCAGTGAAATGCTTATACAACTGCCCGTGACATTAAAAAAACAAAACTATCAATAAGAAATAAATTATGGAATAAAATAAGAATAAAATATAGAGAAACTTTAGCTATAGAAAATAAGATGAGAGCAAACTATAAAATAGAAAAAATATTTAAAAGCTGTAAAAAAATATAGAAGATTTGGCTGTACAAATATAGAAAATTGTAGAAAATTGTTGTAGAAATTGACATACAATTTAAGTATAATTGTCCGGGGAGTGTGCAAATATGCATGAGTGATAATAATTAATTACTATCATGGCTTACTAAGTCATTATTTCATGATATCTCATTATTACTATTTAGTAATTCAGTATTATTACAAGTTATAAGAATAAGTTAGTAAGTCACAATAGTGTTATGTGTAAAGATTACAGTATATAGAAATGTTAGGTTTAACTTTAGCGGCCAAATTGTTACGTTTAAAAATTAAATAAGGGAAGAATTATTGTTTGATCCGTCTGCCGCACCTCAATATACTTATCACACATTTTTTCAAACTGGCAAACTGAGAGCGATGAACAAACGCACACGAACAAATGATGTGTCTGAAGTTCTCTGTTTATTATCAGCAAACAGAGCGTTTTGGCCAAGTGCCCTGTGTCACATACATCAAAAAAACTAAATTCATTACTACATCATACAGACGAATGATATAGGAAGTAAAGGCAATAGATTAGCTTAAATAGATTTTCCAGTTAAACAAAAGGATTCCAGTAGACACAAGCTGTCTATATGTATACTGGTCTGGACATGCGCTACTGGAAGTTTTATCACTTAAGAATCAGGAAGCGCAATAAAGGATCGGAAAGTGCAATCAGAAAACCATACAAGAAATAATGAGATACTACAGAGTTAACATATAAAAAATTCACACCTTACAGGTATTTAAGGACCTCCTAGCTGGCCGTGACAGAAGGATTTAACCCACATTTCCTTTCTACCTAAAGAGAGCAATGCAGCGGCGCTTTATTAATCAAATTAATCAGCTGATTTATAACGTGTAGACCATCTTCACTGGCTACTGCTGGTTCTGTTTTGTATAAGCAAAAGCATGCACACACACACACACAAACACACACACACACACACCTCTAAGGCAGGGCAATTTTTTAAAACCCATATATAGCAAAGAGCAGAATAGATTTTACTTTCAAGCTCTTTTCCAGGATTAAATCTCATTTTTGGCACAGCACAATTACTCAGGCATGCGGACACACGTTTGCTCACGTGTCTGTTTTCACGCTGTCCCCATAATTGTGTCTCTCAGAATTTAGATAATCTCCTTGATTTGTTGTTTTATCACTCGGGACTGTTTATGTGCTGCAGATGTTCCTCTGAGAGGGTTCACACTTTCACATCTTCTTATTTTTCTTCCACTTCTTCTCCTCCTCCTCCTCTGCACTGGAGGCTGACGTTACTGTACAGATGTTCCACTAGCAGAAGAACGCTGAGAGCCGTACTGATTTCGACGTCTCTGTCTCGCTTTCTTCTCTTCTCTGCCTCCCACGACTGTATGCTAAACGTCACACCGATGCCGTCCAGAAACCTCGGATTAGTATCGCATTAGGTCATGATGTCCGTTTTCCGCCTCACTTTTCTGGCTAGTCATATTCCTGCGCTGGATTTCATCATAAAGCAGCTTTTCATGGAAATCCAGATGTTGGTTTTAGATCCCTAAATGGCTCGCGTTAAATGTTTCTACAGCATTTGATATCAAGTTGCAGTGTTATTCAGTGATGATTATCATGAAATAATATCACATTATCACACTCTCGAACAGCAAATTAAGGAGAATCAACATACTGTAACATGGTTGGTGCTTATATTTTATGACACAATAACACTTCTTTAACATTTACGACATTTGGCAGACACCGTTATTCAGATTTTTTTTTTTAATCTCTTTATACATCGAGCAGTTAAGGGCCATGCTCAAGGGCCCAACCAAGGCAAGTTTGTGTTGGTGGGGTTTGAACCTGGGACCTTCCAGACTGTATCCAATGCCTCTGTAGACCCCCACTTTAACACACATATTTGCACAGATACATTTTTTTGCTTTCTCTCTCTTTTTCCCACCTTCACTCCTTCCTTCATTGATTTCTTCTTTCCTGAGTCTGGCCACTGCACTTATTGTCTCCTGCTCTCCTGCTCTTTCAGAATCTTCCAGTAATTCTCCTGGGGTTAAATTCGGCAACTTCTACCTTAGCCGATTTAGACTGAGATAATTTTCTAGTTCTTTGTTTCACTCAGTGTGTTATAAAATAAAATTGAGATAAAATTGCCATTTATTTCATTTACATTTTTTATTTGCATGTTTCAGCAGACTCCATTATAGGGCTCTTCCAAATGGTTGAGATGTTGCTATATGGTAAAAGTAAAAAAAAAAAAAAACTTTATATATATTTTTTACATAATTACATAAAATTCTAAATTTTTCATGTGGTGGTACAACAGCACAAAAGTTTATGATCATTATAGCGTTTCCCACAGGTCTAATGTACATGATTGTGCAGTACAGTGTGACATATCTTTTTTTGTCAACAAAACCTGGGCAATTTAATGAACTGAATTTTATTAAATTTTACCAACTATATAAATAATTAAAAAAGCTTTTGAAAAATGGGACACATCAACAAAAATTCAACAAATTCATAAGATCCCATGTTTTTATGGTTGTTTTTGTGACAGATAATAATAATAATAATATGCAAATTTTTTGTTCTACATTTTTGCAACATGATTCCCATATTTCTCAGGCGGTACAATTTACACCTTTTAAAAGTAAAGCTAACTTTGGTTCTACCTGACATATCGGAAAACCCGACTGCACAGTGTGACATCCGAAGCCTCCTCGTTAACACACACCGACAGAACTTTTGTATAAGTGTTTTTTTTTTTGTTTTTTTTTTAATGATGTCCAGTGCTGTGGTGCTGCACAGATCCACGCTGCTTGAGTTTTAAGTCTTAACCCTTTTGAAGAGCGCGTTCACTGAGCGAAATTGTGTTTCTCTGCAGAGCATTCGCGACCATGAGTACAGCCTTCTTAAACATTTACCGGGAGCTGACATCCGCCGCATTTACTGCCTCTCAGTACACCGCACTCAGCGATTGGCCTGTTCATTCTGCTGCGGAACTGTCCGCTACTGATTATTCGATCGTAGATGGCAGGAGGATTAATTTTTTAAAAGGGTCGGCAAATATATTTGTCCGTCTGTCAATATACAGAGTCAATATACAAGTAAACTGTATACTGTGTGGGGAAACCCTGCATTAGATACACTGTGTTTCTACTCTGTATGATACAAAGGAATTAAAATTTTGCATACGATGAGGGGCGTTCGAGTCAAACCGGGACTTGTTGAAATCTGGTGAACGAAGAAGTAAAAGCACCACTTTCACGTTACAGGAAGTCGGCTGGTAGTTATTTATTCATTTCTTATGTAAATAAATTGTAAGGATTAATCAAAATAAGGTGCTTCCTCGCTCGCACGCTCTGCATCAGACTTTATAACCCCTTAAGCAGCGCTAAAGCACTCTGTATGACGTGTAACACCAGGCTCCTTCTGAGGAAAAGAAACGCCCTGTCCGTGACGCGTGTTCGGGGGTTTTGTTTCAGTGAAAAGGATGACTGAGTGATTTAGGCTTCCTGACTCCAAGCTTATGAATGTTGTATGAGAGCAGATTGCCTCTGTAATCATGCTCTAACTCCCAGTACAAACCCCCTCACCCACTCCGTCTGCCCCCACTGGGGCTCCCAGCTGACTGGAGCCATAACACAGGACACAGGACCATGGCTGCTGGCTAGACAGATGGTGGTGTGTGTGTGTGTGTGTGAGTGAGTGAGTGAATGGTTATCCTGCTGGGCCTTCCTGACCGCTGTTTGTCTGACTCCAATCAGACATGACCAGATGGACACGGAGGAAGATTAAAAAAGAGCATGCAGATTTTTTCAATCGATCTTATGTTCTGCACGCTATGGTGCATGGTATGTTCTCCACCCCCGTGGGGTTCTTTACATAGCAGTAACTCTCGCTGAACTCTAGTGCAGGAAGTGAATCAAACAAGTCACATGTTGTAGTGAGAGAGTAACTTGATTCAGAAGGTGGATCAGACATGCCATGTGTTCCAGTGAAAAGACACTCGACTCTGAGTCGACTCCGCCGCAGGAAGTGAATCAAATATTATTTGTTTTATTGAGAAAGTGATTCGTCTCTCAATCAACTCAAGCAAGTGAATCAAACCAAAACATTCTAGTGCGAAATTGATTTGACTCAAAATTGACTCCACTGCAGGATGTGAATCAAGCGTAACTTTTTCTAGAGAGAAAGTGATTCGTCTCTGAATCAGCTTGTTTCAGGAAGTGCATCAAACATAACATATTCTAGAAAGAAAGTGATTTGACTCTGAATTGACTCCACTGCAGGAAGTGAATCAAATATAACTTTTTCTAGGGAGAAAGTGATTTGACTCTGAATCGAATAATTTTTCAGCAAGAGAATCAAACATCCAGTTAGAAAGTGATTTGACACTGAATTGACTCCACTGCAGGAAGTGAATCAAACATGCCATGTGTTTACTAGTGAGAAGGCAGTTTGGCATCTGTAATAATGGAGAGACAGGAAAAAGAGAAATCGATGGCTGGATTGTTGGTGAGAGGGTAAAGAGGAAGGTAAAAGAGGAGGTGCTTGAAGACATGTGTAAAACAGCGTGAGAGGAAGCACTACTTAAAACCATTCATTCCAGTTTCCATTTCGTCTGCCAGTTCAGTGTGTGTGTGTGTGTGTGTGTGTGTGTGTGTGTGTGTGTGTGTATGACTCATGCACATGTTTTTAATGTACACTCTTCATTGATAAACGATCCAAACTGCTCATGTAGTGTATGTGAGATGAAGTTGTACAGAGAAAGAGAGGATTCAGTAAATCTTAGGCACGTAAGTCTTGTTGGAATGCTGAGCTGTTCTTCATCATCCATTTGTCACTGTTACTCAGTGTGTGTGTGTGTGTGTGTGTGTGTGTGTGTGTGTGTGTGTGTGTGTTTGAGAAGGAAACGATCTCCAGGATCATGTCTCAGAGTTTCATTCTCCTTGTTTTCTCTCTTCCTTCCTTCTTTCCTTGATTTCTTCCTTCCTGAGGTCTTAAGTGTTCTGGATAAGAGTCTGACCTCTGCACTTATTCTCTCCTGCTTTTTCAGAACCATCCCGTCACTCTCCTGGGGTCAAATTCTGCAACTTCTACCTCAGATCTGTCACCTGAGCCATGATTAAAGTGATCAGAGTTTAGCATTGACTGAAGATGAAATTGATTTTAATTTATTTACATTTTTTATTTGCTTGTGTCAACAGACTCCATTATAGACCTCTTCCAAATGGTTGAGATGTTGCTTCATGGTAAAAGTATAAATATAAAATTTAAAAAAAATATATAAATCATGTTAAATCCAAAATTTTTCATGTGGATGTTTAGCAACACAAAAGTCAAAAATAGTCATGCTCTAAGGGGCGTTCAAGTGAACCTGGGATTACATTACTAGTGAATGAAGGCGTAAAAGCGATTGACATTTACAGAAGCCTTCAAGCACAAGACTCTCAGTCATAGTAAAACATTAGAAGATGCACATTACACGAGCTCGGATGGGAATTACTGCTCCATCCCCCTTACAGTCCTCTATGTCTGAAAAAGTCTACCAGTTGGTCAAGCTTACCATATCTCAACCGACTGGTAGAGATGGCTCAATCAGGATTGAGTTGTAATCCAAAAGTCGTACCCAGAGCAAAACTCTTTTTGTTTTTATGTGACATCTGATCCTGACCCCATGACACTTCGCAGCATGAAGAGAAGCGCTTAAACATGACCGCTCGCAATCAGCCCATGCTGTTAAAACTAGACGATAAGTTACAGTGGCACATGTTTTAACTGCTAGCCAATCACCAATCAGGATGGCCTGTACATTCATAGGTGCATCTGAAGGAAGCAAAATGTCCACAAGAAATAAAATAACAAAAAGGGTGTGAAATGTCCACTGTACAAAACCCTAGTCTAGAAATCCCACAGTTGCTTGGTACTTATGCCAATAAAACAATTTTATATAAATATCACAAATGTCAAAGATTAGAAAATGTCACAGTTAGCTGATAGCTTCAGCTCCTAATATCAGGGGGAAAGTTTCACTACGTTCGATAGCTGTCATGAGCTACACTGTATTTCTGACATGCTAATAGAAACGGAGATTGTTGTAGTGTGGTTAAGGACGCGTCCCTAGGGAGGAGCTTGGGAAATTGTTGGGTGTCGCAGCTGGACATAAAAGGGATGAGACTCTCTGGAGTACAGAACTTATTTAGGTTCAATAAACAGAGAGATTGAGTAAGTGGATAATATTAGACAGAAATGCTACTTTGACTAAATGCAAAACTGTAACTACTTGACAACAAAGTAACAGTTTGGTTCCCATAAAGTTTGCTTTGGGTATTCTTAAATTTTTAGAATTTTAAAAGAATGTTTAGTTATTTAATGCTGCAGCAGAACCTTCTAAGACACTATTGGGAAGTTAGTTCTGGCGGAGTTCACTGCTACAGTAGCTGGGTTAAGACTAGCTGCTCCTTTGCTGAACATCAGCATTCACTTTACAGATGTTATATGGCCATGTGCGACCTTTCTTGCACTCAGCTATCTTGTTGGAATGGTCCTTTCATACAGTCGGCCATCTTGACTTAAAACGTTCTTATTGCCAATCATTTAGGACTGGTGTATCATTCTCATGACTCTGCCACCAAGTGGTTTGGAGGTAATTTACAACTTACACAGTATTTTGTGTAAAAACTGCCTCATCTCTGAACTAACTTGTACAACTTGCATTAAAGGGATAAATATCCATCTTGTAAATATACTGTCCTGATTAAAAAAAAAAAAAAACACACACACACACACATCAAAATGATTGTTAACTTCTTGTCACTTTTTTTTTTTTTAAATAAAGATGAAATGATTCAGGATTTTCTCACCCCTGAATCATTCTGTTCTTGATCAGCGGTGCTTTTTATTTCGTACGGTGGAATATTTTATATCGTTTCAGCAGTGGTGCTTTGCTCATAATATTAATAATAAAGAAGAAGACTAAAGAAGATGAGGCTCAAGTCCTCGAGCAGCATTTAGCCATGAGAGAAGCAGTGGAAAGTGAGCACCACCCTGCTTTATGTGTCATTAGTGTGGAGTTTGTTTAAAGTGGACCCCCCCCTCGTTCATCCCCCTCTCCAGCACACACACAAACACACATACACACGCACACTCCCAAAATCCCATGCAGGTGGCGTGAGTGCTGGCGCGCACTAGAAAGGTTTTCGTGAGTTATTCAGTGTTTTGAAAGGCGTGCCGCGAATACCAGGCAAAGAACTGAGAGAGATGGAGAGTCAACACGAGTCTTTCTCCATTCCTCATTTCACTAATGGTCAGTTTCCCCTTCTCTTCCTGTTTCCTCCGTATCCCTTGCGGGTTTGTTTCTTTTTGTGCTAAGCGTTTATTTGGTGTGGAATGTTTATTACAGATAAACCTTTTTGAAAGAGTTACAGCAACCCCGAGGATTTGGTTTAAAACAGCAACTTGACCTGATTCTCGATCTGGTTTTTCTTCTTTCTTGATGTCAGCTGATGAGAAACAAGGCTAGCTTTGTGCTCAAACTCACACAAGTATCTCTTAACCCCGTTATACATTATACCCCCTTTTAAAATTCATGTGGCATCAAGTTTTATGTGTATTTTTAATATAAACTGTTGTATTCAACATGCCACACTGAAATCTGGTAATGAACGATGTCGTGCTTACAAAAGCATACGATTAAAGTCTTTCCAAAACTCTATGCACCACTTATATTATTTTTTCCTTTAGTACTAAGACTCAAGTAAGGTATTAAACCTTGAAGTACTCATACTGCCTCATACCCCTTTCTCAACATTAAGAAACTGGAACCAGAACGTCATGTGACAACTTGAGGCAGTCATAGAACTCGCCACTGAGAACGCATAGCTTGCGCCATCCACATCAATGGAAATTGACCCCAGACTCCCGTTTTTAGGAGTACAGAGAACCAGGGACCGGTTTCCTGGTTTGTTCTTGGCCTAGAAAACAAACTTGAAAACAAACCTCAGACTCCACGGAAGTCTCTATAAACCAATAACCTTCTGATTAGCACTCCAACATCTTAACCCATTTTCTTCTGCACAGTCTTAAAGTTGGTGAGTTATAAATTTCATGAGGTGAACTTTTCAACAGACCAACCCCAACCAACACCATCACCGAAACAACCCTGAGGCAGGGGGCTGATAAGAATGAGAAGAATTCTTGTAGGACGGACAGTTTTTTTTAGTTTTGTCTGTATAATGACAGGTTGTGAAAGAAGTCAGTGTTGAAAAGCCACACTTTAGTGACCAAGCAGTTGTAGTCGATCTCCTCAGGCTTGTCGAGTGATGGATGGAATGGAGACAGATTTCCTGTGGAGAGATGAAGCAGTTCAAGCATTAGCGTGGACCTGGAGATACCCCTCTGCGAGGAGCTGAGCTGTGGTAGATGCAGGTCGTCCATCCATTTGTCCATGTATCCATCAATCCACATGTCCATGCGTTCATCTTCCCGTCCATCTATCTAATTATCCATGCATGTTCCTATCCATCCATCACTTGCTTATCAATCCTTCCCAGGTATTCACCCATACAATCATGTATTCCCCCACATATCTATCTGTCCATCCATTCATCCATCCATGTATTTATCGAAATTTCCATCCATCCATCCATCCATCCATGGTCTGCTGGTACTCATGAGTTCATTCAGCTGAACTTGATGCAACAATTAACAATGGAGTTACTTCTTCTAAAACTGATTATTTTAATATAACATGTCCTGCTTTTTTTATTTGATTACTTTAATACCACAACCAATTTTCAACAATTAAATTATTTAAATAAACAAAGTATTCTGGCATTTTATCTACTTACAGTAGTTAAATAATATTTTGAAACGCTTTAAAAAAACATACTTGTACAGTTTCAAAACAACTTGTTCTTGCAGATGTTATAGCAGTTACAAAAATTTAAGTCATTCACTTCTTTCATATTGGTAAAGTTAGTAAGATAATTTGAAAAATAGAATTATTTATTATTATTATTAAATATTAGTAAATATTATTTATTTTAAAGATAAAAAAAATGTAATAAAGAAGCGAGTTGAGAAATTTCTTTAAAATATATACAAAACAAACTGCTTCCATTTCCTACAAACCTTTTATGAGTTTATGGGTGATCGGTGCAACACTGCCACCTACTAGTTGGAGTTTGGAAAAAATATTACGGCTTTGTACGAGATGTTACACTGTAAACAATCAATGACACAAGTTAAGCATTTCAGTGTTTATTAGGTCACAAAATAAGCATTAATGCTATTGAATTGCAATACCTAAAAATGTTATCGAATCAAATATGGTTATGATTCACTGCATTATCAGAAAGGTGAGAAAGTGAGAGTACTGTAAAAGAGCTTATTGCGAAATCGGTATTAAAATATTGTATTGCTCAGCTTCAAGAGTCTATCCATGATGATTTTATATATGTTTCAGTCTTTACCTCCCAGTTAGGTGTAAATTAGAGGTAATTTACAGGATCCCTGTGAGCCCCCAGGATCCCGGCGTACACTGAGGTATTTGTTTTTCAAACCACATCTGTCATGAGGCTTTGTTCTCTTTGTAAGGAATTTGCTGTAGCGCTGTAATTACCACTGTGAGCTTTTTTTCTCCTCCGCTCTCCGCACTCCGCTCCACCACGAGAACATGCGTGAGGTTTGAGGTTATTTTAAATAATCATTGCTTTGAAAGAAAAGTGTGTCAGTACACTACAGATGCTGTAGGCAGTCATCCACACATACTGTAAACAAATACACCCTAACACACACACATACACAGAAAGAGAGAGAGAGAACTGGGATGTAAGGAGGAGGTGGAGAACTCCACAGGCTTGAGGGTGGAGTAAGAAAGGGGAGGGGAGGAAAAAGAGAGAGAGAGAGGTGTCGCTTTTCATCGAGCGGCGTCTGGACAATAAAGAAGGCACAGAAAGTGTGCTGAGAAAGGAAGGAAAGAAGGAGAGAAAAAAAAAACCCAAAGAAAAAACAGGTTTATTCACTGTTCTTTGTAACCTGACAGATTTTTAGGCACTCGAAGAAACAAAGAAGGAGATTGTCTAGTTTGAGGGCAGGACCTGGTAGAAGGAGGCAAGGAAAAAAAAAAAAGAGGAGGAGGGAAAAGAGAAGAAAGTTTTCCCAAGCAGAATACGAGCCGGTCTCTCTGGGCTGGACTGGGTGAAAGCAGGCTCCTGGATGCTGGGTTAGATGTGATCGCCTCGACCATGCGGAGCGACCCTATCCTGTTCGCCTCCAGGGGTGAGTACTCAGCAGGGAGGGAAAATCCTTTCTAACACAGATGGAAATGAATTAATGTATCTTCAAAAAAAAAAAGAAAAAAAAGAAACTTTAACAAAGAGCACATTTTGACGAGTTGTGTTCCAGCAGTCAGGTTAAGTTCCAACTGAAGCAGCAGCATGTGGTTCTAATTTGGTTCCACGCTCTGAGGAGTGTTGTGTTACGCCAGAGAAACCTAAAGGAAGAAAAAGTTTGTGCTTTCCTAGCACTGCTGTTGCCTTAGAGTCCTGATTTTACACTCTTATTACGCTTTTAGAAGAGCCTGTTTATGGACAAATTTAATTCCAAACCTCATTCCGATGAAATTTGTGATGTTTCAGTAATTTTACAGTACATGAAGATTTAACTCGATAACTTGGAAAACTCAGCACTGTAACGTAAACAAGGTTTCTTTTGCAAGGACGGATTTATTTAAATGATTTTGTATTTATTTATTTATTTATTTATTTATTTGTAAAGGAATAACATTTATTTAATCGATACATTTGCTATTCACGAACGCTGCACTCTCACATACGGAGATTTTCTAATTTAGGTCAGATGATGTCACATGATGTCATTCTGGAGATTCGGGGCTCACCAGCAGGACGTTAATGATGATTGCCGGATCAGTTGTTCGTGTTATTGAGTTTATTGCCGTGTTGAGTTTACGGTAAGATTTTCATTGATGCTCGCTGTAGTGTGTCGACGATGCGCTCAATAAGGACTGCAAATATCCCATGCCGTGCCGTGTCAGTGTCAGGTGATGAAGCGGAGTTTCTTTTGCAGTAACATCACTAGAGCTGTGCGATTAAGATGATGAAACTCTTTTCCTGGTTGATTCGATTCATTTGATTCAGAATCAATTTACACAAAACTTGTAAAACTTGCAACCATGAAGTGGTGACAAATTCACACATTTAAAAAAATAATGACGTCACTTAAGTGCTAGCAAAATACTCTCTTTTTTTGTGAGAGTATCACTCTTTCTTCTTCTTGTTTGACTTTCAAAGATGACTTTGTAAAGACACGACATGTAAGCATGTACAACGCAAATCACAGCCTGGCCTGGATTATAAGAGAGATTATTAGAAAGTTGACACCAGTGCTTTCCTGCTCTGCATTTTTATTGTTATTTTTATTTAAAGTAACACAACTCAGTGCCCCATCATGAGCTCTGTGTTTTTTTTTTTTTTTTGTCTTTCCACTATGTAGGAATAAACTAGTGATTGAGGAAGCACTGAGTATCGCTTTCAGTCTGTTGATTTCGGTCTGAATTGCCAGGTTTCATCACCGGGATTTTACTGACAGACTGTGTAATTTTTGTTTTTTGAAATGTTTTTTTTTAAAGAAAGGAAACATTGCACTTCTTGGTGAGCTACGAAGTGGAGGGAATTTGTTCATATTTGAATTTGGGTATTTTTTCTGTATTTTGTCACATGTCCAGTCTTGCCATGTCCACAAAATGTTCCTGTCACCTGCGTCTGTAAATACCTGAGTCCCCAAGTAATGCTGTAATCATAAACTCCGCCCTCCGCTCATCGTCCTGAAACACAAAAAAAGACTGATTGTTGTTACTCTTCCACACCTCTACACTGGAATCCTACTCTGATTCTGTCCAGCGTTTCGTACGAAATTGTCTTTATAATGTATTCTCATGGAAGATTTTCTTCTTCACATTCACCTAATTGTTAATTAGGACTCGAAGAGCATTTTTTTTTTTACTTTTGGGCCCCGGGAACCTTTAATACTTAAGTGTGGTTCAT
The DNA here is from genome assembly GCA_011419295.1 of Clarias macrocephalus. Lineage (NCBI taxonomy): Eukaryota > Metazoa > Chordata > Actinopteri > Siluriformes > Clariidae > Clarias > Clarias macrocephalus. The sequence goes on from JAAGKR010001245.1 coordinate 83,571, forward strand.
TTTGATCAGTGAGAACACAACTCTTCCACTCTCAGGACCGCGCCCACTGGAAAAGTTGGTCTCGAGAACAATACAGCATATTCGAATATGGAATCAAATATGGAAGCCAATCGTACCTGAACGTGGAAGTGGACGAGACATCATCAGTGGCGTCTGTCTCTCTCTGAAATCTCTGTGTGACTTACACAGTCATAACTGATGAAGTACGAAGGCAAATCAGACTGTTACTCTTAACGTTTTTTTTATTTATGCTTACTTTATTGCAACTAGGTGCATACTGCCACCTGCTGTATTGGAGAGTAAAATACGCAAGCATACCCGAGTACGGAAAAAATAATAACATGAACACTGATCAGTGGGGGAATGGGCAGGGGGAGGTGCAATTATTCCCGGACACGGTACAAATCAGTTGTGTCTAATGTGAAAATGCTCTAAAGCTGCTTTGTGACGATGTGTTTTGTTAACAGAACTATACAGATAAAACTGAACTGAACTATTCACACTTTCTGATCGGCTACGACTTCCAAACAGACTTCTTGTTAAGTTAGTGGAAGTTTAATCCCCGAAACTAAGTGTTATAAATGTCCTCAGAAGTCAGACAGTGCTGATATTTCAGGAAGGTAACTGAAATAGCGCTAATTGTCCACTAGTCTGATAAAAATAAAATAACGCAGACTTTGTTAATAAAATTAAAAGATGTAGTTTCATCAGCAGTGCTTGTTCAATGAAACGTCTCAATCGCGGTGTGCTGATGTCTTTTTGAACTTTAACCTATTACTGCTTCCTGTTTTTACTCACGCATCCCCCTCCCCAGGATGATGCTCAGCTAAAGTCCTTTGTGAAACCAGTATAAAAAGTATAAACACTTCAAGCACTACAAGCTTCATTTCCTCAGCTTTTTGCCAACAACTGGGGGACACTTTTAAAATCTTTGCAGGGAGCAAACGATTTCTGATTCTGTCTTCTCAAGTTGTTTTGCTCTGGTTGCTATGGCGACATAAAATTCTTAAATGTTCAAAAACTACCCCGTTCCTGCACATTGTCATATTCGTATGGATGTGTGAGGTTCTGCACAGCGTCGACCTCAGGCTCGCCTGAAACTGGATTTAATGTAATTATCAGCATTTATCACTGCTCGAACATGGTGTTAGTTTCCACTCAATCATTATGTGTGTGTGTGTGTGTGTGTGTGTGTGTGTGTGTGTGTGTGTGTGTGTGTGTGTGTGTGTGTGCACTTTCTGACAGTACCAAACACACAGCCCTTTAAAAGCTTTTAAATGCAGACATTTCTCACATTTTATCCCTCATCCACCCCTCTCATTTACTCTGTCAGCAGTTTGGCTTAGGTATTCAATCTTTCATCCCTTGCTCTCACACACACACACACACACACACACACACACACACACACATACACACACACACACACACACTGACAGCTCATCACTACCACCCTTTTATTAACACTAGACAGGCCTTTATCAGCCGATCTTGGATCGCACTGGGGATTCTGGGTAATGTCTCTCTCCTCTGTGTCAGCCATTTCTCTCTGGTTGTTTTCTCTTAATATTTTACAAAAGAAAAATAGCGTTTCACAGTTTTGTACGGGACTATGCACTGGTATACACCACTAAGAATAATTGTACATCACTATACCGCATAGTATATCATTATACATTATCTATATATACACGGAATAAAACTCTAGATCATTATACAGGACTATACAGTTTTATCCTGCACAGAATAATAACTCAGTATACAGTGTTATACAGTAGCAGTGTATTAAATTATACAGCACTATACATCATGCATTATATAGTATTAATATAGATGATTCTACAGAACAAACCTCTCTAATCCATGATCAAGGGCACTACTTAGCACACTAGCTTTCAATTTATTGCTATTTGGGATTCAACCACGAAATCCAGAAATTAGCTAATATTCTAAAGTGGAAATATATTTTTCTCAGGACTGTCCACCACCTCCATGGTTTATTCGCCACAGCTTTTGCCAACATTAAGAAGTAAGAATGTAAAACTACTTTTCCCGATATTAATTACACTAACTGTCGGTCGCCAGCTTCGTCACTCGCGGTTCGTTAGCCTGGTGCAGAAGGATATGTGCTGACGCAGCAAAATAACTGGTTAAATAATTAAACAATTCAAAATCTGTTGCTAATAAATGGTGTTTGTGGAGCAATATCACACTCAAGGTTGCGCTATTTTGCTGGATATCTCTTGTAGGCACGAGGGCGCAGCCAGAGTACTGAAGATATCTGGTACAACAGCACGACCTTGAGTGTGATATTGCTTTTATACAACAGTTAGACAGTAAACACTGTGCATTATCAATATATTATGATTTGTTTCCTTATTCATAAATGATTGGACAGCACTATACATTATTTTCCAGTACTATCATTATGTCATTATACACCTTTGTACACCATTATACATCATTCATTCATTCATTCATTCATTCATGTTTTATCCTGCTTAACCTGCAGAGTCATAGGGGCTTGGAGTCTATCCCAGGAGACTTGTAACAGTGTTCACCCTGGACCGGGTGCCAGTCCATGACAGGGCACCACTATACTTCAAATATACATATCCAATAATAAACTGCATACTGGGCTTCACTATACATTATTATACAGCACTGTGCATCATTATCCAATACTGTATTTCATTATGTGTCACTACATATCATCATACACCACAATGTATCCTTATACACCACTATATATATCATCATACAGCGTTATATGTAAATATACAACACTATACATCATTAGACTGTCTTAGACAGTAAGACAAGTAAATCACTTATACAGCATTACTCAGGACTACACAACACCGTGCACCACTATACATCACTCCACAGTAGTATACAGCACTATACAGCATTATACAGCACATAAATTGTGGCTGAGAGACACAGAGCCATTTTTCAAGGCACCATGAAGTCTCTCCACCGACCGAGAGGAGGGTTTCTCTAACCACAGCCCCCTCATCCTCATTCCCTTTTCCCCTCAAGTGCGGTTTACATATTAGTGCTCTGTAACACACACACACACACACGCACACACATATATATTTTCCCTTTCATTGATGAGTTCGGTGTCTCTGAACATCTGGAGGTTTACTGTAGGCCATCATTAACGCTGGAATGAAGCATCTGCTGGATATTTAAAGCCACACTCTGCACTTTACCATTACTGTGTCATTTAGCTGTCACACACTTGCTCACATGTGCATTTTACACATTCCCAAACTGTATCGACTTGAATACGAGTTCTGCACCTGGAGGAACCTTTGCTGACCTATGCAGAGCGTGTTGATTAAACAACGTGTGTTAGAGCAGAGGGAACACTAAAAAAAAACTATATGTATTTTTTTATTTTTTACTGTAGATTGTGGCTTTGGTGAAACATCTTGTCAAGGAAGCATTAACATTAGCATTAGCAGTAATGATTTAGAAATGATCGAAATTCCAGCAAATCCTGACAGCTTAGGTTTTGTTAGCTAGTCAGCTAATATTAAAAGCGAAGATTATTATATTTTATGATTATATTATAAAAAGTTAGCTCAGGTTCTATTGTGAGGTAATGTTAAAAGTAAAAATAACTAACAATTCATGATCATGACTTCAGAAATTCTGTCAGAAATTTGTTAAGTTAGCTTATGGAAGTTAACTGGCAAGTTTTAATAGCAAAGATGATTCACGTCTATACGTACATATGACTTTAATTTTTTTTTTTAATCAGAAATCCTGTCAGGTTAGTTAACTGGCAAATTTTAACAGCAAATATTATTTATATCTATACATTTGACTTGGAATTCTGTCAGAAATCTTGTCAAGTTAGTTCAACTTAGCTAACTGGCAAGTTTCAACAGCAAAGATGATTAAAATCTATACATTTTACTTCAAATTCTGTCAGAAATCGTGTCAGTTTAGCTCATGGTAGCTAACTGGCAGGTTTTAACAGCAAAGATGATTAAAATCTATACCTTTGACTTTAAAATTCTGTCAGAAATCCTGTCAGATTTGTTCAAGTTAACCAGCCAGACATGTTTAACAGTTAAGATGAATAACATTTAGAATATACAGTATGTAACATTATACTATTATACGCTAGTCAGCTAGTGTTAACTATGAAGATTATCTTTATTTACGAATATCAATATGAAAAACAGGAACATGATTAAAATAAATAAATAAATATAACATTTCAGAAGTTCTGTTGGGTTAGCTCATGTTTTCTATTCGACTAGAATTAAAAGCAAAGATGAACAAATATAAACTAAAAATTCTGTAGAAAATCCTGTCAGTTACAGATGATGAATCATTACAATTACAAAAGGAAAAACTCCCGTTTAAACATACAATTGTGTTAGCTCACATTAGCTAGCTGCCGAGCGTCAACACTGAAAATTCTTTAAAATATTGTCAGAAATTGTCTGGTTGGTTCATGCCAGCCAGCTAAAAGGGTTTTTATTTTTAATGACATTAACAAAAACTGTAAGGATTATTAAACAAGAGATGAGAAAGATATACAAAACATGCAAAAGGCATGTGAAAATAATAATCATTTTATTGTGTAATCAGTTGTAGTGATTAACATTACTCTTAACATCACGTGATATTGTTGAAACTTCAGAAAAAAGTCATGATTTCAGGATCAGAGTATCGTATTTTCAGCTCCACTGTACATGATGTCACCATTTTTGGTGAAGGAGCTAATTTTGGTGTTTTTTTTGTTTTTTTTTTGCAGTGGAAATTTTTGTGAGATTAGACACTGGCACCAGAAAGGCTTAACACACACACACACACACACACACACACACACACACACACACACACACACACACACACACACACAAAACCGAAACCATTTCTGCTGTGTAACTACTTCACCAGCTACAGCAAGAGTTCATGGATAAATATGGTGCTGTATCCAAGCCCAGAACTTTCAGGAACTTGCTCATAAAGAAATTGTGAGTGTGTGAGTGTGTGTGTGTGTGTGTGTGTGTGTGTGTGTGTGTGTGTGTGTGGGAGAGGGGTGGGGGAGAGTGTTGAAGGGGTTAGAGATGATGGCTGTATGGTGTCAGCGTACTGGTATGCCCCGGTCCGTCTGTGGTGGCCAGGCAGCGAAGAAGGCCAAGTATCCGAAACCACAGCGCTGATTCTCTAAGCTGAATCCTGGCAAAAAAAATAATATAAAAAAAAAATTCCTGGCTCATGGTGCCGACAACGCCGTCCTATTTTCAGCATCCTGAGTTCTCAGTTTCGGCTCGCACCCGCAACTGGTTCATACGCTGAGTTCACCGGGTGTCAGAAAGCTGCGAATAGACATTATACTCATGAAAAAGAAAATCCTGAAGGTCAAGCTAGGGTCTGAGGGTGAGGTCTGATTTCAGAGGTCTGATTTCCTTTGATTTTTAACATAGATGCAGAGACAGCATTTGACTTAAACTGAGTGAGAATGGTTATTAAAAGTGCATTAGTCTTATTTTTTTCATTTCTAACACACACACACATACATACACACAGACCAGCCACAACAATTTGACCCCTGACGGGTGATGGGAACAACACTTATTAATAATTATACACCAGTAAACTGGTGACAGGATCATGGGCACCCATGGCTCACTCATGCCCGCAGGGACCGAAGGCCAACCCGCTCAGTCCGATTCCACAGAAAAGCCAATGCAGCACAATGTTACCCAAGTGAGTCCAAGGCCGCCAACCTGGCCTCCATATTGCCCAGATGATGCCAGGGTCCATGGTATGCCAAAGCCACCCAGGTGGCACAAGAGGAGTAGTGAATGCTACAGTATACTTGCATTTTTTTTTTTTTGTCTAAAATTGATAATTATTACTTTTTTTTTTGTTTGTTTTGCTAAATCGATACTGTTCCACGGCCCTTGTTTTTTGCATATTTTTTTTTTTCACTTGCCAGTTTTTAAGACATTTTTGCAATTCCTCTTGTTCACCCCTACCATCAACTGTTTCATCTCAAATAACTGAAATATCCACAACCACATGCTGACCCCAGACTACCCCTTAGACTCACTTTGAAGTTAAAACATTTCTGTTTTTTTCTTTGTTGTTGGGTTACACTAGAAATAATGAATGGCATGAATTTACACTGCTAAATCTGTAGAAACAATTTTCAGCACCAGTACTTATCTACTGTAGATTTAACTAGATTTAACTCATCTAGGTAATACATTCAAAATCAGCTGCGATAACCGGAACAGAGATGTCACAATAAAGTTTGATGATATATTGTGATCATTGTAATATTTAAAAAAATCGTAAAAAAAAAACAAAACATTTTTTTAATTAATTACGACATGACTAGACATGGCTGAGTTGATGTTAAAAATTGTGCTGCATCTTTAAATCATGAAATGTTATTTGCATCATTTTGCCTGGCCTTCCCTGCATACATAGTGTATATTCAACATGCATTAATTTTTTTCTACATTATCAGAACTGTAGGCAGTTTAATGTGCATGAGTGCAGTTGCTTATGAACAGCGTTCAGTACAGACTGCTTTTCTCCGATTGGTCACTGTGACAAAGTTTTTTTGTGTTCCCGCCAATCACCCGATCCCCTTTGTTTTATCGGTTTCTCCTCCTCTAACCGTCTACCAGCTTCTTCTTCCTGGCTGGAGTTAAATCCTGAAGCCATGTCGGAGCCGTGTGGGTAAAGTTTCAGACCTCCGGCTTAGTGGACGACGAAAATGCCCGTTGTGTGTGTGATCTTGTATTTCAGCTGTACAAAAACCTCAAAACAAAGCGTTCTTGTGGTTCGGTGATTCAGCACTTCCCGCTATCTCGCCGTCTCTGAGTGAGAAGAGTGACATCATCGCTGAAGCTGATCCCTTTATTTACCACCGAAATACCCTTTTACGGTGTTATTCATGTATTTACCGAGTGTCCGACTGCGGTTTGTTTGATTTAGTCATTTATCGAGATTCAAGAAGCGTCCTGTGTCACTGAATATGCAGTTGAAAATGTATCAACCATTTACAGGGTGAGAATAATAATAATAATAAAATAAATAGTAATAAATACATGGATATACAAATAAATTATTTTCCAGTCCATACCAAGCTACGGTTTTGTCTCACGTCCAGACCACAGCAAAAGCAAAATGTGCACAAATGTTTTTTTAAAAACACTTACGATAAAGAATAAAGAATAAAATTTAAATAAACTGAGCACGAAGGAATTCATGATTCTGACTGGCCAGAAGGTTTTGATGATTTTTTTTCTTTTCTTTGACTGGAGTACATGGATGCAAATCACATGATTAGATTGACGCTGTCACTCGTATACACTCACCATGTCTGTAATAACAGCTCATTCACAGGGTTAAAAATCATAACTAGATGGTTATTTATTGTTTATGAAAGGAGTCTCCAGAGTTGTCCCTCAGGGGACGTTCGAAAAGAGAGGTTACAGGGGACAGACTGGTTAGAGCTGCTATAATGTAAGAACAGGAAGTAACTTGTCTTGTGGACGGTCCACTTGACAAAATGGAACAATGTCCAACGTGTCAGTCTTTAATAAAGAAAAAAAAAACTTTCCTGAATTTTAGCAAGAACTTCATTAGGAAGTTTGTGATAGAACGCGATGGTCTTTAAGGAATTCCAGCTGCCAAAAAGCCAACCATATATGAAATTTGCAACACTTATTACATTACAAGCTACATTATCCAGTTCAGATTATTTTTTTGGGGTCAGATCTGATTTTCATGTCATGACGGTTCACATTCAGAATTACAGGTCACCTTTATCTGACTCTAACGTGGACCCGTCTGTCCTCTGCAACGGCACACATGCGCACATCGATACATCTTTGCTCGCACCATCTGGGTTAAAACGCGTCCCGTTTGTGAGGCCGCTTTTTTATTTCAAATAATGGATGCAATTTTAGTAAAAACACACTAGAACCGGAGAACTGTGAGCTGTTAGTCGACTGTATTTATTGAGGTACAGAAGATGAAAGAAATCCAGAGGCCGCACTTTAGCTGTTTTAGCAGCTGTTGCTAGCACTGCTAAGAAATCCCTGCACAAAGTCGCATGCAGTCCGATTTTCATTCAAGTCACATGGCTGTGTTTAGACTAATTATCCAATCTAGGATGCCACATTAAGAAAAAAAAAAATCAGATTTGAGTCCAAAATAAAGTGAAGTGTAGCGTAGAGTAAATGATACTTCTCATGGTGGACAGAAAAGTGCTTCATGTCTCTCCAAAAATCAAAAATTTCGAATTTCTTGTTTGGTGCTGATTTGAACTGTCACGACTGGAGCGCTCTTGAACCCTTTAATAAAGGGTGCAAGTGAGCAAATCTGTTCAGAAGGGATAAATCTAACCCTGCGCTCTAAAGTAGTCGAGTTTCGTACACTTCCAAGCAGAGTCTCAGCTGATTCACAAGTACATCATAAATGAGCATACATCTTAACATTTCGTAGCTAATGAGAAGGAAATTAAGGTGTGCAATGTCAAAGAGTCAAGCAAAAAAGAGATTTAAAGGATTATTATTTCAGGACACTGAAAATGAAAAGCTCATTGTTGATTATTTCTCTTTACTGATACAACAGTAAAGAAACATGGTGCTGTAGTAGTCGGCACTGAGGCCTCGCACCCTCAGTGTTCGATTCCCGCCTCGTCTCTCTGTTTGTGTGTGTGTGTGGAGTTTGTGTGTTCTCCCCACAATTCAATTTGGCGCCCCCAAGTTGCCCACAGTGTACACCTGTTTACCGGATAAGCGCTGTAGAAGAATGAATGCAACATTGAGTGTTTTGTTCCTCACAGAAGCGACTCCTTGATGAAATGATGAAGTGTTTGTGTAACGCTGTGAGGCTTGTTGTTGCTGCCTGGGTGGTAATAATCCCTGACCACACACACACACACACACACGTTAATAAATGTGCACGTCTGGTTTTCAGTCCCGCAGACTGGCCGTGGATCCCCAGTCTCGGCAGACTACCTGTGTTTGGAGACTGGAAACAGAAAACATGTGCTGGTCTGCGCAGCAGAGCTCAGTGTTTAGACTGCGTGGACTTAAATCCTCTTCCTGTCAAACTGGCTTTGGATTACATTGGACTGAAAACGCCGGTCTATCTGCGGTTCTGGCTCGAGTGCGTACATGCTTCTTTTATTGTTCACCTCCGGATATGTCTTCTTCTTCTACTTCTTCTTGTTTTTGCTCTTGGAGGCGAAACAGCCCATCTTTCGTCATCCGATCGTGTTGACACAAGGCTTTGTCAAGCCAAAAGAGAGAGTGTGTGTGTGTGTGTGTGTGTGTGTGTGTGTGTGTGTGTGTGTGTGTGTGTGTGTGTGTGTGTGTGTGTGTGTGTGTGCGTGTGTGTATGTTTGGCGACGGGAGAGCGGGAGGTTAAAAGTTCGTGCCTGGGTGGTGTTTTCTTCCTCTGTGTGTTTTTTCCCCACCGGTAAGCACAGTCTGAAGGTGGTCCTCGTTTGTGCGCGACGTTACTTTCTCTCGGACGGCTCTTAACGTGTATTTACTTTCACTTCGTTTGGATGTGAGAGATGAAAGTGCTTCATGAAGTGTGCTTTACAGGGTTTAGATCTCACATTAAAGAGAAATCTAGACCATCACTTGACATTGCGTAGGGGTATTAGTAGTTAATAGATTATGGGCCAAAAGTGATGATGGTAGAATAATTATAAAGGTCTTGACTAAAGCAACATGCACGAGGAATCACTAAGGAGTTTTCATTTTCAAAATGAAAAATTTTACTTTTATCAGAAAGTAACGCAGTAGTGTAACTGATTACTTTTTGAAATGTAATTAGTTACTTTAAACAGTAACGTCCCCCAACACTGCATACTGCACAGGGACAGGGGGGGAAAGTCACATTATTCACAATAGGAGCCGATTGCAAAGTCAGTAGAGCTCTTTCCGAATGCTCATACAGGAAGTGATTTAGTAAAGGTTTCAGGTACCTGAAACTCATCAACTCATCACAAAAGAAAAAAGTCCAGAGAAAGTGACTCCCGCTGATGCAACACCAGCGACAATCCGACCACACCCGCACACGCACGCTCCTGCAAATATTTACGCCATAACCGAATGTGCCCGGTAGAGGATGAGACCTTAGGGATCTTAGGGTTGTGTCAGGTCGAGACTCAATCTTGTCTCCCGTAGTTCGCAGTTGATGCTCTCACTTTCTATGGTTTTTCTTCTTCTTCTTTCACCTCATCCAATCAACCATCAACATTCCACCTGCTTAACGTTGGCGGGACCGACTGCAGCGGGCTCCAAGCCGCCTCGGCCCGGATCATTCCTAGAGCAAATCGAAGGTGTTCATGCTCATACAGATGAAAGTAACGAGATGGCATCGAATGCTGAAAATACGTATCTTTTTAATGTCGCAAACTATTTTAAGTCTTAATTCCAGTCTGATTTCGGTTCATTGATTATAATTGGTGTACAGATGACATCATATAAGTCATACACCCTTACCTGGAGTCGATCCGGCAACCCGAATCAGTTTTTCCTGAACCTTCGCGATAGGGAAACCCCGTGAATGACATCAGCCGTAGACTATTTCACAGCCTGTCGTTCCCTGACGAGCCACACAAAGCCAGAGCGACACCGCTATAACGGCCTCGATTTTTCCGCCACTCCGTTTCGTAGCACATGCTAATCATCTAGCTCCGTTTCCTGGGTAACATCATAATAAAACAAACATCCTCCACCACACACACATATGCATAATGTAAAACCTCACTTATGCGTTTTATTATTATTTTTTTAATAGAGTGACGTTTTTCCATCAGCCGCCCGTGTCCCCCAGGTCCGCCGCCAGACTGAGGCCCGCGATCACCTGTGAAGGAGAGCTTCATAAAAAATGTGTGTGTGTGTGTTTTTTCCTTCCTTCCCTCTGATGAGGTTTAATACAGTTTCTTATGTTTCTGTATTTCCTGCAGCGATGGAGGAGCTGATGGCGGAGCTGCGGGTCTTCTTGGAGCTGTTGGACCGAGAGTATTTGAGCGCAGCAGTGCGAGAGAAGAAACAGCAGATCTCCAACATCCTACACAGAGTCCTGTCTGCTAAAGGTGTTTAATTCAGTGCAAGCCTACTGGAGTAGTCTGTACAGAAATCAGTCTTTAAATAATAATAATAATAATAAAAAAAAGTGTACTATATGGCTTGAAAGTATGCGCACCCCTGACCATGGCTTTCAAAAGTGGTTCTTATAAAAAGTTAGGTTGTTTATAGGAACTAAGCGAGCTGCATGAAAACATGATGACCGAACTAAACTCAGCTGGAACTGGAGCCTCCTCGAAAGCTCAACATCAGGACCTGAGCTCAGTAATGCACTTCTAACTGAATGAACACATGGTCTCCACAGTGACGCTTCAACATCTAGTGAGAAGCTTTATGTAATCAACATGTAATGTTCAATAGACCGCATGGTCAGGGGTGCACAAACTTTTGGCTAGATAATGCAAAACGTCTTATCCTTTCCAACATAAGGTGCTGGAAGGTTTTAGTTAAACATCAATGAACACTCGATTTTCCACACATACACACAAACACACACACACACACACACACACACACACACACACACACACACACACACAGACACACACACGTTTAAACTCTGACGAGACGTCTGGCTGATCTGCTCTCTAGGCTCACCTTGCCTTAAAATAAACTTGCTAAACACACACTTGACGTGGGAATGAGTCACGTAGCAGACACGTGTTTTGATGATCAGAGCCGTATTTAGTTTTTTTCACGTGACAGGTTTTCCCTTTCTCTTTTTTTATATAAAGATGCAAAGTTAGACACACACACACACCCTGGCTTTACCTGGATGTAACATCAGAGACTAGTCATTTAAGAAAACTCCTAAACACCACCCTGGAGCATCGGAATAAGCGTGAAGGCATGTCATTAAAGTCGAAAATGTTTATCTTATGTGTGATGTGAAGAGGAGACACTCGTACCATCCTACTGTAGTTTTTTGTATATATATATATATATATATATTTTATAAAGTGTTTTATTCCTCACAGAGACAGAGTTTGTTAAGTGCACAAGTGAAAATGATCATGTGACCGCTCCTGGCCTCTGTAACTGAAGCGGTGTGTAATTAATGTAATCAGTTTAAAAGTGTGTGTTTAAGAACAGACGTGTCGTTGCTGTCTGCGTTTCAGATTCGTGCTATAAGGCAGAGGTCCACAGCTCACTTCCTGCCCCGCCTCAGATGCCCCTCCCTGAGATACCCCACCCATGGCTGGTAAGATGATGCTCCACCCTCTTCACAGCAGACACGTGTGTCTCAGATTGGTTAAATCTGTCTTTCTTTAAATCTATCTATCAATCTATCTATCTATCTATCTATCTATCTATCTATCTATAATTTCTTCATTTCCTTGCTCTTTCTTTCTTTCCTTCTTTCTTTCTTTTTTTTCTATCTTTATATTCTTTTGCTATCTTTGTACCTTCTTTTTTCTCTTTACCTTAGAATTCCTGTCTTTCTTTCTTTCTTTCTTTCTTTCTTTCTTTCTTTCGTTCTCTTTCTTTTTTCTTTCTCTTTCTTAATTTTTCTTTCTTGTTTTCTTTCTTTCTGCACATTTGCTTTAATTGTTTGTACTTCTTAATTTTTCCTTCTATCTATCTATCTATAATTTCTTCATTTCCTTGCTTTTTCTTTCTTTCTTTCTTTCTTTCTTTCTTTCTTTCTGTTCTATCTGTATATTCTTTTGCTCTCTTTGTACCTTCTTTTTTCTCTTTACCTTAGAATTCCTTTCTTTGTTTTTCTTTCTTTCTTTCTCTTTCTTTCTTGTTTCTTTCTTGTTTTCTTTTTTATGCACATTTGCTTTAATTGTTTGTACTTCTTAATTTTTCTATCTATCTATCTATCTATCTATCTATTTTAATTTCTTACATTTCCTTGATCTTTCTTTCTTTCTTTCTTTCTTTTCTATCTGTATATTCTTTTGCTCTCTTTGTACCTTCTTTTTTTCTCTTTTTTCCTTTCTTTTTTTCTTTCTCTTTCTTTATTTTTCTTTCTTGTTTTTTTTCTTTCTGTATATTCTCTTGCTTCCTTTGCTTCCTCTTATTGTTTTATTACATTTTGATCAACGTGATATAAGTGAATGAAACCCTCCTGTAGCAGCCTGTTATACAGAATCAACTACATGAATGTATAAACGCAGTCCTTGATTTTGTGCAAAGGGTCGTAAAGTAAATGATCACCAGGGCGGCGCTCTCTCTCTCTCTATATCTCTCTTTCTCTCTCTCTTTTTCTCTCTTTCTCTCTCTCTCACATGTGGTGTGAAGGGACACATTTTATTATGGGATTTTTCTCTGTGTGAAAACAAACCAAACAAGCGGAAAACACTTTACACACTCATCGGCCGATTCGGACCGGAGCAAATGATCCGAGGTGTGAAAGCGCTCTTACACACAGTATGGACCAGGCCAATGATAAGAAAAGGGGCGGGGTCAAACACACACACGAGTGGAAATAAAGAACACTAGTGAACGAAAGGGAGCGTGACTCCCATGAGGAAGTCGTGAACTCCTGACAGGAAGTGATGATAATGTTTAAAGTCTGAGGGGAAACACGCTATTGCTAATGTGAGGGGGTTTACAGCAGTGTGTGTGTGTGTGTGTGTGTGTGAGTGAGAGAGAGAGAGAGAGACATCCTGATTTCATCTCACGGGAAAAAAATGCACATGGTGTAGAGCTGTGCTTATTATAGAGTGTATCGAGGAGTGCACACACACGTATGTGCAAACACACACACATGCACGCGCACGATCACGGGGCGGAACTGAACCTGGAGAGTTTTATGGTGTGTGTAAAACGGCATCCGGACGTGTTCACATGAGCTTTTATTCACCAACACACACCCCTGCGGTGTATACACACAAAACTCATTACTGTGTGTGTGTGTGTGTCTGTGTGTCTGTGTGTGCATGCATGTTTGTGTGTCCATATATATATATATATATATATGTGTGTGTGTGGTGTGTCCATATACAGCATGTGTATGAGTGTGGGCATGTGTCTCCATCTGTCTGTTTGTATGTATGTATCTATATGTCTGATTGTGTCTGTGTGTGTGTGTGTCTGTGTGTGTGTGTGTGTGTGTGTGTGTGTGTGCGTGTGTGTGTGTGTGCACATGTGTCTCCATCTGTCCTTGTGTATGTGTGTTTGCATGCGCGCATCTGTGTGTGTGTGTTCACATACATGTTTGTCTGTATCCATGTGTGTATGTGTATGTCCATGTGTGTATATGCAGGTGTGTGTGTGTGTGTATGAGTGTGTGTGTGTTCATATTTGAGAGTGTGCTGCAGTACCTCAACTAATTTAAATTTTTCTTTTTCTTCTCTCTCTCAAAATTCAAGATTCGAGATGTAAAAGTGCTTTATTGACGTGACAAATGTTTACATTCGTATCACTGAAACTCAGAAGTAAAACCACAGGACGATAACAGGAGTAGATCGACTTAAATAAAAGAGAAATGATTAATAAATGTAAATATAAAATACATTTACACATTTAGTTCTGCAGTCAAAGATCTCTCTATGACACTCGTAAAAATTATTTGAAAAATAATCCTCGTCTCTCAGTCCCTTTGTCTCCTTGTCCTTCTGCCTCTTACGCTGCCTGTTTATACTCCTCTGTCTCTGTCTCTCTCTGTCTCTGTTATCTTCCTGCTGTTGCCAAACCAGTGCTTGCTGCTCTAGTTTGTATGTGTATGTATGTACATTTATGTGTGTGTGTGTGTGTGTGTGTGTGTGTGTGTGTGTGTGTGTGTGTGCTTGACCACAACCTTCCCTGACTCTTCAGAGTGAAGTGGTGAGGACCACAAAGGAAAAAAAACTGCAGAGAGAGCGAACAGCGGGGTGTGTGTGTGTGTGTATGCGTGTGTGTGTATGTGTGGGTGGAGAAACAGGGCCACGGACAGGACAGCAGACGCCACGCTACATGCGCGCGCGCGCGTGTGTGTGTGTGTTAGAGACCCTAAGATTGTAATGACTTCCATCTGTGTTGACGTTGGCTGCTCCCCCCCTCCCCACCCCTCAAATCACATCCCTACAGTCTCTCTCTCTCTCTCTCTCTGTCTCTCTCTCTCTCACACACACACACACACACACACACACACACACACACACACACACACACACACACACACACACACACACGTACAGTTAAAAATCTGTATCACTGTATTAATATTTCAATGATCTGCCTGTCTGTCGTCTTGTCTATCTCTGCCCCGTCTCGCTCTGTCTCACAGGTTGTCTCTGTGTCTCTGTTGCCCTGTCTCTCTCTGTTCCCTTTTGTCTTAGTCTCTTTGCATGTCTGTCTCACTCTGCCTGTCTGTCTCACTCTGCATGTCTGTCCGTCCATCTGCCTCTTTATCTTTATCCCTGTGCATGTCTGTCTGTCTGCTTGTCTGGCTGCCTCTCACACAGTCTCTGTGTCTGTCCTTCCCTGTGCATTTCTGCTTGCCCTTTTTTCTCTCTGTGCATGTGTTCTGTCCCTTTTGTCCATCAGTCCATCCTGTCCCTGTCGGTGTCTCATTCAGTGTTTCAGACAGTGTCTCATTCAATGTCTTAGTCAGCGTCTTATTCAGCATCTCAGTCAGTGTCTCACTCATGTCTCACTCAGTGTCCTATTCAGTGTCTCATTCAGTGTCTTATTCAGTGTCTTATTTACTGTCTTAGTCAGTGTCTCATTCAGTGTCTTATTTTGTGTCTCATTCTGTGTCTTATTCAGTGTTTCAGTCAGTGTCTCATTCAGTGTCTTATTTACTGTCTCAGTCAGTGTTTCTGTCAGTGTCTCATTCAGTGTCTTATTTACTGTCTCAGTCAGTGTTTCCGTCAGTGTCTCATTCAGTGTCTTATTTACTGTCTCAGTCAGTGTTTCTGTCAGTGTCTCAGTCAGTATCTCGTTCAATGTCACAGTCAGTGTCTGTCCAGTGTCTCATTCAGTTTTTCAGTCAGTGTCTCAGTCAGCGTCTCATTCAGTGTCTTATTCAGTGCCTCAGTCAGTGTCTCATTCACTTTCTCAGTCAGTGTTTCATTCGGTGTCTTATTCAGTGTCTCATTCAGTGTCTCAGTCACTGTCTCAGTCACTGTCTCATTCACTGTCTCAGTCAGTGTCTCAGTCAGTGTCTCATTCACTGTCTCATTCACTGTCTCATTCACTGTCTCATTCACTGTCTCAGTCAGTGTCTCACTCAGTGTCTCATTCACTGTCTCATTCACTGTCTCACTCAGTGTCTCATTCAGTGTCTCAGTCACTGTCTCATTCACTGTCTCAGTTCACTTATCCAGTGTCTTATTCTGTGTCTTATTCAATGTTTCATTCAGTGTTTCATTCAGTGTCTTATTCAGGAACGTATTCAGCATCTTAGTCAGAGTCTCTGTCAGTGTCTCAGTCAGTGGTCTCATGTCAGTGGTCTCATTCAGTGTCTCATTCAGTGTCTCAGTCAATATCTAACTCTCTGTTTTACTCAGTCTGTTTCTTTCCTTCAGGCTGGGACACTGTGCAACATCACTTTGTCCGCCTATCTCTCTTTTTGCCTCCATTTCTGTATTTCTGTTTGAGATATGATTGTGTGTGTATTGCTTCGTGTGTGTGTGTGTGTATATGTGTGTGTATATGTGTGTGTGTGTGTGTGTGTGTGTGTGTGTGTGTGTGTGTGTGTGTGTGTATGTGTGTGTGTGTGTGTGTGTGTGTGTGTTTGTGTGTGTGTGTGTGGGAGGGGATGATGAATGCAGGTAGTAGACTGAGGAGGTGTGGACGTCTAGACGCACTGATTGATGGAGTGTTGTAAGCAGGTGTATTTTCCTGGAGTGAATACAGTACTGTAGGTCTGGCCAAACCCCAGAGTCACACCTACATACTGGTACATGACCATGAGTGAGAGAGAGAGAGACAGAGAGACAGAGACAGAGACAGTCTACGTTAACAGAAGTGTGTGTTTAGTCGATGATGGAGGCGTATTTTGCATTATAGTGACCAAAGCACTTTAGTGGAAACATACCTAAAAATAATACCTCTGTGGAAGATGCTGCCTTGTGCTGCTCTAAGCCCCGCCCCCGGCCTTGGGCGGAACCAGGACCAGAACCGGAGTTAAGCAGCAGCGTTTATAACAGCGGTGTAACTGTAAATGGATAAATATTATGAGTCTTTAGGATATAAAATGTGAGATATGTGACGTTTTGTGTGTGTGTGTGTGTGTGTGTGTGTGTGTGTGTGTGTGTGTGTGTGTGTGTGTAGCACCCAGTGTGTAATTCATCAATTCTACCCCTAACACTTCCAAACATCTTTCTCTCTCTCTCTCTCTCTCTCTCTCTCTCTCTCTCTCACACACACACACACACACACACACACACACACACACACACACACACACACACACACACACACACGCACATATTTACAGGCTGCCATTGTTTTTCTGTTCGGGATTTACACTGAAATTAAGAAAACAATGTGGGCTGTAGAGAAAAGTATGAGAAGAAGAGGCCCGTTTAGGATGGACACACACACGCACACACACACACACACACATGCACACACACACACACACACACACACACACACACACACACACGCTATGCAGTGGATGGATAATTTTGTCCAGTCTGCTCTCTCTTGTCTGTGAAGGCATCTGGAATTCATCAAGATCTTGTGATTTATTTTGGCCTTCATCTGACCTTAACACACACACACACACACACACACACACACACACACACACACACACACACACACACACACACAGACCGTATTTCTGAAACAGTTCTTGAGATATAATTAATTAACACCATAGTTCTGTTAAACACACACACTAGGGGCGAGGCTACAGTATGTGATGCAATACGTTGTGATGTCACAAAGTGAGCTTTATTGATTTGAACCAATCACAACAAAAGCAATTCAATTTAATGATTAGAATAGCATGACGTCTAATGCTTCCCTTTCCTGATCTTGTCTCTTCTCGTTCTGCATTTTGAAACTCTACGTCCTGCTTTTATCCGTCACTTCCACACCCTGTAACGTCTCTGCATGTTCAATCTTCCTAGCAGTTGGGTGGAAGTGATCGTACAATCAGGTCGTTAAATACGTTCCAGAGTCTATATGCCTCGCCCCCTGGGCCGTGTCTTTTGCACTACTGGCAGTTTATTAGCAGTCAGTGTGGTTTGTCTGCGTGTTCGTGTCTTCGTCCTGCTTTACAGTTTTACAAGAAGTAGAAAAATAAATGGGTGGAGCCTGTTCATTTGGAAGATTAAACTCACAGCGGTGGAATGTGTCTGAATCTCCCAGTGACGACCCGACGGCCTTCTATCACCGTTGGTGAACGTACAGTGTAACGTACAGTTACAACACACAGAATCTCGTCACCTTGTTCATGGTCAGAGTGGGCGGAGTTTTTGCCTGACCCCAGTATTTCAAACGCTATTGGTTGCTGTGTGAATCCATTAAGCTCACAAAATCACATACTGTATATAAGACTACAAACACAGGTTATGTCATGTACCATCCTAACCTCTGGCTCTGGAGTCTTTGCTTCCTGTCCTCGTAGTTAAGAGTGAAACGTTTATGGCAGCTCTCTCGGCGTAGCCTTTACACTCCGTCTGCCATCTGAACCTTATCAGTTTCTTCTGCTGTTATTTTAGCTAACGCTCTTGACCGTGTATTCGAGGAAGTGAGCACAGAGCACAGACACACATCTCCACCGGCCAACAACAACAGTTCTCAGCGCACACAGGCGGAGGAGTGGAACAGGAGGAAACGGATTTGGCCTGGGAGGGAACCTGTTCCCCGATCCATCAGGATGTAGGCTGGCATTTTCCAGCCTTTCTTCTCCGTTCCACACACACACACACACACACACACACACACACACACACACACACACACACACACACACACAATGCTTTAATTCTGTCCTTCCTCATATGGTAAATAGTGTGTGTGTGTGTGTGTGTGTGTGTGTGTGTGTGTGTGTGTGTGTGTGTGTTTGTGTGTGTGTGTGTGTGAGCTGTTGAACATGGAACCGTTGGAACCGTATCACCGTGGAAAGTTTGGCAGTTGTAGCGAGAAAGAAAGAGAGGAAGAGTGAGCGCATTAGTCAGTCAGGGTTTTTTAAATATATTTTTTCAAATATTTTTTTAAAGGCGTCACTATTATCGCTCTACTGTATGTTACGACCGTGAGAGCGCCATCCAGGAAAACTCTCACACCGTGACTTTTATTGATCACTAACGGTTAAATGAGTTCTCAGTACTTAAATTCTGTTTTTACAAATTAAAGTGGCAGCTTGTAATTTTTAAAGCACACCTTGTGTTTTTTTTTATTTTTCTGTATCACTTTACATTTTATATTACAATAATATATATTGAGGCTTAGGGGTGTTCCTATCTTCTAATTGCACAAAAATCATAACAGCATAGTCTAACAGTATTGTGTAACAGTAACTTAGCGTAACATTAAAATGATAATTTTTACTGTACACAGTGTAACATGCAGTGAAATGCACCTAAAAAAATGAGAGATGGAATACCACTAGGAAAGAATGTAAAATATAAAATATACAAATATACAAATACATTTTCAATAAAATATAATATGAAATAGAGATATATATCATGAAAAAATATAGAAACTGTATAGCATAACTGTATTACAACATAAAGTGTAATGTAAACTAACATACTGTACCATGACACAGACATGACGCATAACATACCGGTATAGAACAAACCATTTTGGTGGTGTAATGTCACGCAGAATAAAGTAGTTTAATGTAACAAAGCATTTCAGTAATGAAAACTTCAAAGCACTTTTGTAAGTCGCTCTGAATAAAAGCATCGGCCAAATGCCTAAATGTAACTGTAACCTTGTAATGTAACATATCATAACATAATATACTATATAATGTAATGCATCATGACATAACATAGCGTAATATAACGTTGCATAGCAGTTATCGGGTTGTTGACCCGACCTACTGTATGAGCTCCTCAGACCCTAATCCGATCAAGCACCTCGATTGCATGATGCACCGGACCAACAAATCCGATCCACAGTGTCCACAACTCACATGATCTTCCACTAACTTTCTGGTGTCCTTCACAGATGACCTGGTGGCACAAGGGGAACCCAAAACCTTGGTGCTTTTACTGTTACTGGTTTCAAGGATCACGAAACATGACCTAACATAATGTTACGTACATGACATTAAGCAACAGTGTAACACTATATCTTCAAGTAACATAGCATAGCATAGCATAGTGTAACAGTGTCTTCTTCATCTTCTTTGTTGTTTAATGGTGAATTCAGTAGGTTACATCACCGCCAACTCTGGGTCTCATTCTCCCTCATCTTTCCAACGTTTTACAGCCATTTTTCTCATCCAGCCTTTCTTTTAAAAAAATCCAATCCTAGTTTCCTGCCCTTTAAGGCCGACTTTAAAAAGAAGTCCAGTTCTCTTAAAATTAGTTTTAGTGCTTCCCTGATCAGTGACTTTTAATATTGCAATAGACTTTTAAAATTGCATGACGTGGTATAATATAGCATAACGTAACACGTCATTTTATGAAACAAAATGTAATATAGCATGACATTAATGTAGCGCAGAAAGACATAGTGCAACATAACATGAAGCAGCATAACGTGACATAACTCATATAACATAATGCGACATGACATACAGTAGGGTAACACTAACATGAAGTAACGTAACATAACAACAGTGCAATGTTGCATAATATACAGTAACATAAAGTAACATAATATAGCTTTACATGGTGTAACAATATAACATGACATATCATGCTGTATAATATACTGTAGCATAACAAACAGTAACAAATCAGTTAAGATAACATTATACAACACAAGATAACAGCAAATAACCGGGACACAATCCCTTACAGCACGCTCTATTAAAATGCAAGCTAAGCAGTATGTACTAAAACGAGGTGAGTGTAGAGTTTTTAGTGTGATGAGCCTCGTCTCTAACCCGTCCTCCAGAAACACACACACCCACACACACACACACACACACACACACACACACACACACACACACACACATACACACCTAATCCTGACTGAGTAGCACTTTAGGCCCTTTCTTTAAGCGCCCATGATGAAGTAATGAATTCACTCTGACAGCCTAATCGTAATTAATTTAAAAGACTTATCGAAGTAGAAGAGGATTAATGTGAGTGCCAGGTGGCGACTGTGATCTGCCCTCTGCTCTCTCAGAGTCAGAATTTCCCTCTCTCTCTCTCTCTCTTTCCTAAAGGCAGGGGGAAAATAATGAGCATGTCTGTAAACCAAATGAAAGAAAAGGAAAGTATAGACAGAGTTTTCCATGTGAAAGCCGCAGTGGGAGGAGGAGGAGGAGGGGGAGGGGGAGGGATTAATAGCATGTGTGAGTTAGCCTCGAGCGGTCCCGGACTCCATAAGCTCTGCAGAAGAACCGGGCTCCGGTGTCATCGTCACGGCAGCAGCAGCGCAGTCCCATGTGATGATCCAATGATCTATACACATCAGAAACCTCAGCTCTCACATATACACACACACGCACACGCCCGATCTCCCAATAATGTATGTTTGAGTGAGTGCAGATGCTTTCTAACTGGCAGCAGGTGTCCGCTCTGAGTCACTTACCAGCAGAGATAATGAGGTCTGTAACAAACATTGTGTTTCAGATGCCAGCGCCGCTCCCCGCTCCTATACTCAGCCTTGTTTCTCCCACCAAATATGCCACACAACACGCTAATTAAAGCCGTGCACCTTGTTAAAGTGTTGATGTATCGCATTATCTATACATTTTGCAATTAAACCACCACAGCGCTGCTTAATTTTCGTTTCTCTGCCGGTAATGTATCGTACATGTTTAGAATACGTTAATGCGTCTACAGTAATCATTTCTTCACATGGTTTTACACACAGTAAACGTTCACATCAACAGATTAAAAAACTTTTTAAGTTAGCGCTCTCAAGTGGCGCAGCGGTAAAGTGCTCGCCCTATCATCGCCCTATTGCGAGATCGCAAGTTCGAATCCCCAGTGATGCTGTAGCCTCCCGCAGTTGGGGGGTCTAGAGAAAGCTGATTGGCTGAGCTCTCTCAGAGGGGTGGGATGGAAGTCACTTAGCGCTCTGACATTAATCTACAGCTAATCACGGGTGTCTATGAGCAACGGTGTGTGTGCGAGCGAGCAGAAAAGATGTTGGATGGCGTCGCATGGCTCTTAGGAATCGGATACGACTAAATTAGGGAGAAAATCGTGGAAATCTTCAATGTCAGCGCTTTGTAACATTGAGTAAGGTTTCAAATTCAAGAGTCTTCAGGACTGAGGAGTTAGCTAACGAAAAACTGTTTACGATTATAAACAGATAAAAATTATGACGTGACATTTTCTGGTAAACAAAAAATTGTCATATTTGAAACAAAATAGATGTGGGTTAAACAGAATAAAACGCTTATGATGTGATGTTAAAGAAACATTGTTAAAGAAACATCATCAGCTGCCATGTTGTTGATTATTTTTCTTTAACAGATCAACACAGGATTTATTTATGCTAGGAGTTGATCGCCAGAGGTTGTACAGTAGTTATATAGGAATGCATGCTCTCATTATTCATATTTACTGCTTTTGGAAGACGCCCATATCCAGAGTGATTTACATTTTTATCTCATACATTATATATCTGAGCAGTTGTGGATTTTCTCAGTTGTTGTTCAACTTGCTGGTACTGGGGATTTTGAACTTGGGACCTTTTGAACCATAGGCCAACACCTTAATCACTGAGCTACCCCTGATCCTCATTATTATAATAATGCCTTGCTAAACAACTACACAAAAACATGCTAGACTAGCTAGATGATCAGAACATCAGAAAGGATGATTGGCTCGGTCACTGTTCTCAGGTCCACTTCTCTCTTTTATCTAACATTAGACTCTCACTCCAATGGCTTTCTTTATAGTTGGTGCTTCCCATTGCTGTGTCCTTAAACACATTAACACGGTACGTACGTTACGGTAGCACTTCTGAGGACCTGGGGCTGAAACCTGGTAAACGAGGACCTGTGCCTTGTTTGTACAAATGCACAATAGTTTTTTGTAGATCAGAGTCAAGTTTGTAAGTAGTTGACAATGAAAATACACAGGAATTTTGGGGGTAATTTGGGGATATTTATTTTTTACAGAAAAAAAAAAACTCAAGAATGGGTGTGGGCGTGGTCAACAGCAGAATTGACAATAAAGTACAGGAAGTTTAGTCTTTTTATAGATACCTCTTAAAGCAATATTCATTTCATCCAGGACGCTCCCGAAACACAACAACCCTTAAGATTATGCTGGAAGTCGAAACTACTTGGTAATTGCTCCATTTCGGACCTTTGTGCAGTCAGGCTACAACGTGGGACGAAACCCAGAATCCTCCACATTCGTCTTTTGTACGCAATATCCCAGACAGCAGGCGTCATCAAGAGATTCATAAATCACAACGTGTAATTATGAAGGTTATTATATTTATTAGAGTTATTATATAGCTATTAACCTATTGGACAGACCACTTATTAATAACTCTGAAGGAAATATTCCTATAAACAATATCAACTTGGGCCTAAGGGATTCTGTTGGCAGACATTTCAAGAATAAATGCTGCATAATTATGATAAATAGCCAACATGTTTTAATAATATTTAAACAGATGGATTGTGTTCATTTGTTCTGAGAGATCCATGACATTTATTTTGCAGTTAAAGGGATGTCTGGGTGCCAAAAGTTTAAGAACAGCCACAATGCACTATGTAGGCAATTTCAAACTGGAGGAACTACATTATCATCATGGGAATAAATTAGCACATTACACACACACACACACACACACACACACACACACACACACACACAGAAACACGTGTCAATATGTATGTCTGATACTAATATCGAAATATGAGGGGTGTTCAAGTCAAAGCGGGACTTTTGCTTGCGCAGACAATTCTGAGAGTAAAAACGCCCTTTATTTCTCTATATAATCCCCCGTTACACTAATGCATCCCAGGGTTTCACTAGTGCTTGGACACCGACAATGCCGGCCTCCCAGGAAATCTTTTAATGGCCCTTTGTCTTTAACAGGAGAAAAAAACACAGCCTGGTTTGATCACCAAAGGCGTTTTCTTTTGCATGACAATGCACGACCTCATACTGCCCACCCCACAGAAACTCGGCTGGGAGATATTTCCACGTCCCCCATACAGTTGTGACCTCAGTAAAAAAGTTCCTGGGAGGCTAGTGTCTCTGTGAATTGCTGTGTGGTTTGCTGAACCAATAGATGCAATTTTTTTGTTGATTATTTATTCACATAATATTGATCTGATTGTTATCTTATCATGCTTATTGTTTATTTAGACTCATTATTTGATATTCTTTGTGAATTACAAAAACAGCTGCAGAAATAACTAGTTTATTTTCTAATAAATATCACTAGTATAAAATATCATACACATACAAAATGGAATATTAATACCCGTTTTTCTAACACTGGATGTTTTGTGAACTTCAGTAACAAAAGTAGTACACTGAAGTTGGATTGACATCATTTCTTTATCTGATAGGTTGTGTGACATCATCATAAAAAATCTATTATTAAATTGTAATTTAAATGATTTTTTAATAAAATTTAAATTTAAAGATAAGATGAAATTTTTAGATCCTGGAAAAAATTATATTACTGTAAGTGCCAAGACAATAATAAGTAGAAGATCATAATGAAGAGATAGATAGATAGATAGATAGATAGATAGATAGATAGATAAAATAAACTATAATATATTATATTATATTATATAAATTAAACATAATATAAAAAGTTAATAAAATAAAATGTGAGTGTATTAATAATGTAAAACCAGGAAAATTTTTTTTCAAAATGCAGGTTTTTTTGTATAACGTTAAATTCTATACTTTATTCATTTCTATTTAAGTCCTCACAAGGTAGCCTTTAACCCTGAGCACCTTTTGTAAAAATTGATCCAGAAATCACCACATTTGTACTGGTTCAAACTTTTAGTAGTTTATGCTGTGAGAAAAAATACATTGCTTACTTTTTTTTTCTCCCACCCCCCACCCCCTCTCGGTGTGTCTGCAGCCTCCTGATAACGGTCCGCCACCGTTGCCCAGTTCCTCTCTTCCTGAGGGCTACTACGAGGAAGCCGTGCCTCTGGGTCCTGGGAAAGCTCCAGAATACATCACCTCCCGTGAGAACACTCACAGAACTCTTAACACAAACACTTTGCATTTTTTTGGATTTCCCGCATGCGTACAAACATTAATTTTTGATCATGAGTGATATGTGGCGCGAGAACAATCAACGTGTTATGAAGAATTGCAGCGGCATCTCATTTCTGTTCGTGTTCTGTTCTCTGGTCTCAGAGTACGACTCAGACGCCATGAGCAGCTCGTATGAGTCGTACGACGAGGAAGAGGAGGACGGGAAGGGACAGAAGATGCGCCATCAGTGGCCCTCGGAGGAGGCGTCCATGGACTTAGTGAAGGACGCACGCATCTGCGCTTTCCTCCTGCGCAAGAAACGCTTCGGGCAGTGGACCAAACTGCTCTGCGTCATCAAGGACAATAAACTCCTCGTGAGCGTTAACACCGTCGTATATAAAAAAATCCTCTAATGTTAATAAATCACAAAACATCCCTAATTCTCTCTCTCTCTCTCTCTCTCTTCATGTATCTCAGTGCTATAAATCATCTAAAGACCATACTCCTCAGATGGAGCTCCTTTTGTCCGGCTGCAACGTCACTCACATCCCCAAAGACAGCAAGAAGAAGAAGCACGAGTTGAAAATCCTCCACCAGGGGGCAGACGCTCTGGTGCTTGCAGTGCACAGCAAAGAGCAGGCCGAAGAGTGGCTCAAGGTAATAAATATATAAATATATATATATATATATATATATATATAATAAAGAAAGAAAGAAAGGAAGAAATACACTGCAGTAGCTGCAGAATCAGAAAAAATACGTCTATTTCCATAAATTTGTTGCTTGAGCACCAAAACCGCGCTAACATTAGTTATACAAGTGATAAATTTAACCATCGCGTATGTATTTTTACTACAGGTCGTCCCCGACTTACGAACATTCCCATAGGTGCGATTAGGGTTCTTGGCCACATGATGGCAGTGTAGGGAAAGGGTACAGATTTAGTCATGTGGATTTGTATGCTTTACATTGTATATTTGTGTCAAAGGCATATAAGAATCACTTTGTCGGACTTAAGAACAATTTGGACTTATGAACATGATACCTGAACGGATCTCGTTCGTAAGTCGGGGACGACCCGTAATACCAGTAAACATGTTACATCATGTTCAATTATTACAGATTATATAAGCAATCTACAGCAATCTAAAATAGTTTCATTTAACTAGCGCCATACAGTTTTAGCTTTTTTTTTTTTTTTTACATTTTTGGAAGAGGACACTGTCATTACACTAATTTTACTGTAAACAAAAGTTGTACAAATGAAAGACTAAAGAAAACTAATCAATGAGAGGTCCAGCAGAGTTGTAATTAATCCTAACCATAAAGTTAATTATTTTCGCACAGAGTTTTAAACAAAAATTCATGCCACAATTTTCACACATTCTTGTGCAACATCTGCGAAACCAGATATAGCGCCCTTCATGATTATTTTGAAGAAGCAGAATCTGTTCTTCATCTGAAAGCGGTAACGCGGGCGTGTTTATTGATCCGTGGGTGTGAAAGCCCGCCTTGGCACCATCTGTGTTTAGGAAAACGGCAACCCCGAATACTTTGTGTATTGAAAGCATACCGGAGCAATAAACGTCAGCGTCTTATTAACAATCCCACATAAATCCATCCCACACCCTTTCCCGTGTGTCGCCGCGCTATCGGCTTTCATTTACACGCCGTTTGATTTCCATGTATCCAGTCATACACACATCAGCGAAGACCTGCGTAGTGAATACACTCCTCACGAATGTGTGTGTGTGTGTCTGTGTGTGTGTGTGTGTGTGTGTGTGTGTGTGTGTGTGTGTGATGGATTGCTTTGATGGAGTGTAAATTTCCTTCTCCACCCCTCCTTTAGTATCGCTCTTCATTTCTTCTGCACTTTGCTAGAACATAAGCGTTTACATATGAGAGCCATCAGAAGGAGTGTTAGCCGTCCGGAGAGAAATGTTCTCAGCCTTGTTAAATCAGACAGGAGTGACGTAAGCGCCTCTCATCGTACAAACGGCACTTTATTAAAGCTCCGTCCAGTGATTATTATAGCTAATCTCTCATTTATGGAAAACGTTACCCTGCTTTATCAATCTTGCTTCCAGAACTAATCCTCATAAATATTAAATATCTTCTATTCTGTGTTTTTTTCCCCCTTCTTTTTCTTTTCTTTCTCTTTTCTTTCAGTTTTATTCGCTCTTCAGCTCCTCTGATCCTCATCTTTGGCTTTCATCTTCTCTCTCTCTATCTCTGTTTCTGTTTTTGTTTTGTTTTTATCCCCTTCCCTGTCACCTGTCTCTCCTCTGGATGATGTGGTAAGACGTTGCTGTGTGTGTGTGTGTGTGTGTGTGTGTGTGTGTGTGTGTGTGTGTGTGTGTGTGTGTGTGTGTGTGTGTGTGTGTGTGTGTTTGAAGTTTAAGGATCTGGCGCTTCAGTTATACAGACATGCCCGATGCAGAGCTGTGTGGACGTCTGCTCCTGCACCTTGCCTTGGTTTGCCTGGCTGTTTAACATTTCTGCGTGTCTGTGTTAATTTAAGTTTTTTTTTTTTTTTCAAGATTTCCAAGATAAGGAACGTATTTTAGTATTCGTTGGACAGTCATTTGGTCACAGTGCAGAAGGTGGTGTCAGGGATGTTCATATCAGCTCGGAGACATCTCTTATCTCCTCAGAAGGGACAATCAGGACAAGAGGACGTCACTAACGACCTGAATGATTCTTAAAAATTGTGTCAGAGAACTTGAACAACTTGTCAAGAACGCAGTAGGAACCGTAGTTTCACAGTAGAAGCACGTAGTATTGTCTTCCTTTACGTGGAGCTCGGCACATAAAACAAACAAAAAAAAACCCGAAGCAAGAATAACTTAATAAGTACGTAGTAACAACGGCAATGACCAGATAATGGTGTAACTAACACGTCTTAGTGATTTCACTGACGTACTATAATGACAGAGCTGTCATTGCCACGTCGATGGAGTTCTCACAGCGCCCTCTTCAGGCTTGTGTAGGTCCATGCCACATTGTAGAAGACCATTCAGCATTAAGTACACATTATGTTCTGCTGGTGCTGGGTTTATCAGCAAGCCTGTCACTTTCAAAGAGTTTTGTATAAATACCTTACACCATTACTTCCTGATGAAAAGCAGAGCACGTGTCGCAGTATTTATAGCACCCCCCAGACACAATGACAACGTAGTAAGTATGTGATACGTGCCCGGTATGAGCGCGGCGCTATCGGATAATAACTCGGTTCAGTCTCATCATTGAGAACCTTACAAGGAATGTGACTAGGACGTAGGATGAACTTGATGAATGCACGTTTTTCCATTTTTGACCCTGTTCCTGCTGCGTTCTTTGATATTTTTGGGACCTTCATGGTCTTCATCAGACGTGACAGGGTACTTAGGGGTATAGCATTGCAGGGAGTACTACAGCTTTAGCTAGCTTACTTCTCTTGAAAGAGGATTGCTGGTTGATGGAACTTTATGGTCTTGAAATGCTAACTCTAAAATTTACATTATTATGTATTTTACTATCTGGATAATAATGTTTGTAATGGATTTATTTATTAATTACAGTTTGTAAACTGTTTTACAGAAGTAAAACAAACAATCAAAGTGTAGATAATTTGTTACCGGGGATTGTTTAGAGGATGAGTTTAATTAGTCTTGTGGGCAGAGCTGTTTTCATTTTATCACACCAAAAAAAAAAAAAAAAAGTTGATTAACATCACACCAGGATTTATGATACGTTCAACTTAACTTGAAAGTAGGATGTCAGAATTACATCATATTCAGCATCTGTGCATTAAAGTGAAAAAGAGGGAGGAAAAAAATACACTTTTATACTCATCTGTCTCTCTTTTGTTAGTAACAATCTGGCCAGCTATAGTCAGTGCTATGGATTTAAGAAGTGAATACGTGTGTACGTCTGGAATCTGGGTCGAGGAACCCGTCCTGAGTTTCTTACATAAGGGGTGATTGTAATCCTGGATTGGATTCTGGCTTGAGGTGATATCATGCCTGTGTGTGGATTCATATCTGAATGTGTGATTCATGCAGTATGCAGGGAGAGCACTGGTGCATGGAACAGCTCTCTGAGTGCATGGCACGTCACCGCTGTGTGCTGCATGATGGAATGTGGAAGCGTTTCGATAACTGGGAATAAGTCTTTAAATGGTGATTCGGTGATTGCTGCTCAGTTTCTACTTAGAACTTCTCAGTTTTTACCCTGAAAGTAAAGTAGGATTTTTCATTATTAAAAAAGATAAACTATTATAAAATTTTGCATCTTAAAATGGCTCAAAAATGTGTTATTTATTTAAAGAATTTGAAATTCATTATTTGCACAAAAACCTTGGACCATTAATCATTGATAAAACCTTCATATTTATGACTAGATGTGCTCGCCACTTCATCACGTGGAATTTAATTGCACATTCGTAAGCCCGTTTGAAAAAACGTTGATGAAAAGTTGAAAAGTTGATTTTTGGAATGAACTAAAAAAAATTTCATTAAAGTGCACGGAATGTGAGATCACTGTGTGAGATCACATTTATTAAGTAGATTTAACTCATAAGCGTGTATTTAAAAATGTACAGCACCATCTGTTGAAATTTGAGATGAAGTAATGAGTTTTTAAAGGTTGATTTTTTTATGATATAAAGGTGTTTTTTATTACATTTTCTAAGCATATCTTCTCTTCCCGTGGGCCAATTGCAATGAAACAATGCCTATTTATTACCTGAAGCTTGGCCAAATACACCTGTGAAAACCCCATTAAAATTCATTCAGTACTCTTTATGTGAAGTGTGCACAAACAAACAGACAAAAACATTTTTTCGCAAATATATTTAAAGTACAGAATTGCCAACTTTACAAGTTTATTATATGCATAGATTTGATGTATAGATTGAAATAAATGCAAACTCTAAACTGTTCTTCATAACATATGGAACAAGCATACACAGTATTCACACCAAGCAGCTAACAACTCTGAATGTTTATTGCCACTCAGTATGATCCTGAAGAACATGTGTGTGTGTTCCAGCTCCCTGAGTATGTTTTGTTTCCTGTATAAGGTGATGAGAGAGGTGTGTGCTAATGGAGCAGTGGACTCTGACGGAGCTATGTCTGGATCATCTGTTAACAAAGCCGAGCTAGAAAAGGTGAAGTTGGAAGAAGGAATGCAAAATTGATGTCTTTAGAGATTTGTATTAAACATACTTTTGTATGATTGTGGATCTATCTATTTTACATGATATACTGTATATTTGATGGTGATATACGTTATACTGTACTGTACAGTACATGTGCATTTGTCATGGGTTCCTTAAAAAATAATAAATAATCCAAATAATATCAAATAAATTAAATAAATATTGATTTTAAATAAATTCCTTGCAGTCCTGCCAACCTTATTACAATCTTAAGTTGGTAGCATGTTTTGTAGTATGTGGTAAAGCTGTTTTTGCATGCTGCAGGTTTTGTAGTATGTCAACTTTTTGTCATGCAACAAAAAAAGGCAAATATACAACATACTGCAAAATTTACACTCAGAAGTGACCCAGACACTTTGGTACTGGTTATTGCTATAAATACACTAATTTCGGTAACAAGTCATAAATGAATTTTAATCATTGCTGTAATCTGTTTCATAATGCATTAGACCAAGGTTCAAATATATGAAAATTTCTAAAGGAAATAAGTAATACTATAAATGAAATATTTCTAGAATATGTTGTATCTGCCATCATTCTTTAATTTTTTATTCATATTACCAGTTTTTACACAAATGAAAGGCACTGTCTTGGAATTTGTGTATCTTTCTTTCTTTCTTTTTCTTTCTTTTTTTAAAATTGATAATTGTTTGACTCTTGTAGAAGTTGTCCTGTGACAGACCGAGTTCTGATGGAGAGCCCAGTCATGAAAATGGACTCTCAGATGGAAAAGATTCAGGTAAATCACTTGACAAATAATGTGCATGTGTGAGAATAAATATTGGGGTTATGAAAAAGATCATGGTTGTGTTATGTCAGTAAGTATGAAATATTTTATTATAGGAATATTTGTAATTGTTATATCTAATTTCACACATTGTTATAACTTTACAGAAAGCTCCAACAAGCTCCATAAGCTCCATACTGTCTCTTACAGCTAATTGCTATAAATACAATATACATGTTATATAGTTTGCTACGAAACAACACATTGCTAAATAGTATCAACTATTTACTGCTTAATAAATAATAATAATAAAAAAATAACATTAGAACATTCTGCATAATTACAACTTTTCAACATACTACAAATTCTTACTTGCAAAACCTTACAACTTTACAGCATACTTTAAAATACTACATCGTTATAACATAAAGTACTTTATATAAAGTATAAAGTATTTTAATCATATTTTCAACATATTTAAAAAATATTACAATTTACAATATACTACAAAATCTTATACTACACAAATTTACAACATGCTACAAAATTTAACAAAATACTATAAATCACTCCAAGTTTTTTAAATGCTACAACTTGACTACCAGCTTACTTTATAACTTTCTACAATACCTTATTCAATACTAGAAAAAACTATACAAACGTATTACATAGTACAAAACTTTACAACAGACAAATACCCTATTTGAACATCCCATAAAAACCTAAAACCTGATAGAAAATCTTAAGTATCACTTGACAACATACAAAACTACAAAATGGTATAACTTTTCAACATTATACAAAACTTTTTACAGTATTACACTGTGTGACAAACACAGAGTGTAGTAAAGAGAAAAATAAGTCCTCACATAAATATATTTAAACAAATGCTGAAAGTTAGGATTATGTATTAATTAACTACAGAAAAAATTATGTCATTGGAACATTTTTTTAAAGATAGAAAAAGTGTGTGTGTATGTATGTGTGTGTGGGTGGGTGGGTGGTTGGGTAGCTGGGTGGGAGTGCAAGTGACATCATTAGAAAAAAACACAGGGTAGAAAATATTCACATGAACAGCCAAAAATAAGATTCCACCATTAACTATTAGACTAAAAAAAAAGCATCCTGTCTGAAAAAAGAAAAATACAAAAACTGAGGAACGTAAATGGTGAATGAAGAATTGTTGGGGAAATCAGATGCACATTTCTGTCAGCAAGTTCACATTAAAACTTGGAGCAATTTTCAGATGCCCTTATCCAGAGCAAACATCTTATGTGACCATTAATCTGTGCTGCACTTTGCATTCATAAACACTGTGAATGCCAAATCAAATTGCAGTAACTCTACATACTGTATATGGCAACACAAGCTGAATTGAATTGCTTGAAAGACAACGTCTGATTCCAAGTATGCAGCCAAATTGTAGAACTGTCATCTACAACAAATGATAAAAAACTTTACATACGCTACACCAGTTTATTATTAGCTGATAAATTTAGACTCAATATAAGGCACTACAAAACTTTACAACTTTACAACTTATTACCAATTTTACATGCCTCAAAACATTAAAACTTTACCACATACTGCAAAACATTACAACTTCACTATATGCGCAAACATTACTACACTACAACATGAAACAAATATTCCAACTTCACAATTTACTGCTTAACTACATTACAACTTTACAGCATATTGCAAAATCCTAACGACATTCATTCACAAATCATTACCACTATAAAACATGCTACATGACGGTACAACTTTACAACCTACTACAAAATTTTACGTTTCAAAAACGTACAACTTTATAACATGCTGACTGAAAAACCTTATATTTCAAAACATTACAACTTTACAGCATACAGTATGCAAAATCTTATGTTACAAAACATTACAACCTAATGCTCTAAACATTATCACTATAAACCAAGCTATGAAACATTGCAACTTAACAACCTACTGCAAAATTTTGCATTTTAAAACATTACAACTTTATAACATACTGAAAAAATCCTATAATACAAAACATTACAACTTTACAACCTACTGCAAAATTTTACATGCCCCAAAACATTACAACTGCGTACAGCATCCTGCAAAACCTACATAATAGAAGACATTATCTTTACTAGAAATGATTATTTACTAGATACTACACAACATTACATGTTTACAACATAGTAAAACATTATACAGTACAACATGCTACAAAACATTACAAGTTTAAACCATACAAAATTAACATGTGAGTAACTTGTATAGTGTAATATACAGCCAGGAGTAAAGCAAATGCCTCTAAATTCTGTTTGTCGTAAATTTTGATGAACTCCATATTCATTGGACATTGTGAAATGCCAAAGACACAACCACTCTTTAAATAAGATAACTGGATTCTTTTTATCAAATCTTCACTCAGACGGGGATTAAACCACGGTCTGCATCAGGTCTGTGGAATTTCAGCCTGTGAAGTTTGAGGATGAATGATCTAATGGTTGTGAATTCCAGTGCAGTTAGATTTGCGCAGCTAGCATGATTTGTGTGATTGAAGATTTTCTTGTCTTGTAGCCACAAACTGATATTAATGCAGTATTCTTTTTTTAAAAGCAAATACAGATGTACAGATATGAGTGGGAGAGATCAAAAACATTCCAGGAAATGTATGTTGTTGTTTTTTTAACCTCTTTCTCAGATGTAGGTACAGTTTTAAAATCTTTCCAAGATTTTTACATAGGACCCTGGAGTTACATTTTAACACCTAACTACAACCTGGTAGTCATTTTTAACCAGCGGAATCTTAACCTCTTCATCTAGCTTTATCTAATCTCACGTCTATAAATGCAACAACTGCTCCAGATGTGCTTACAGTATGTCATACCTGCGCACTGGTGCCACCACCTTCAACGAAGAAAAGGAAGACGGACAAGAAGGAGTAATAAAGAAACGGCTCGCCGCATGGATTCATTCAATTAACTGCATTCTTTCCAGCTTGTGCAACTGCTCAGACTACGTGGAATCAAATTAGTCTGATCGCTGAATTTTTTCCTCGTGTTAAAACAGACAGAAATGCAGTAGAAGTCCTATAAAAAAGAGGCTGAATTGCTTTTGCATCTGTGTCTCTGGTTTCTGCCCTCAAGCCTGGCTCTGCTGCAGCGGGATCAGCGCATACATGAACTTAGTTTAAATTAAAGATGTCGCCAGGACAGATGTAATCTTCTGTCAAAAGTCTCGAAGGTTTCTGTGTCCCAGCCTGCTTCTTCTCCTCCTTCTCCTTTTTCTTCTTCTTCTTTTTCAGTTTTTACATTTTTATATATTTATGCCCTCTCCAACTATCTTTTCTTCATTTTTTTTAATCCAGAAAAAGGACATGCTTTCTTTCTATCAGTGTGTATTCATGTTAAATCTTGGCTTCTGATCGGTCAGAAGTTTTGATGCGATAACTTCTGCTGCATCATACTAACCTTTTAAAACTTAAAGGATCTGAACCAACATCCAGATTTCTGTAATTCTGCTTTTTAATATTGTTAAAAGTGCTAACTATAAATTCACTGTGAGTTAACATTCTTAGCACTTTTTTTAATGAATAAAAAATATATAGTTATAATACAGTATGTTCTATCATTTGTCTCAGTTTCATCATCACTAAGGAGTGTAGAAATGTTGTACTGTGGGTTAGTGCAGAAGAAGACGTGCACTTCACAGGAGCACTAATGCAAACCTGTACGTTTTCACTGCAGCTAAAGGAAAGAAGAACTCGAAGAACGAGCAGAAAGGCACAGTGGGGAAGGTGGCAGGGAAGAAAATCACAAAGATCATCAGCCTGGGGAAGAAGAAGCCATCCACGGATGAACAGACCTCATCGGCGGAGGAAGACGTCCCGACCAGCGGTAAGACCAGAGGACGAGGTTAGAGAGAGGTCAGCGGTGATGATGATGATGATGAGAGGTTAGAGAGGTAGGTCAGAGAGAGGTACAGTAAGAGGAACAGGATAAAGTTTAAGGTTTAAGAGGCAGATCTGAAGATCTTCACATTTCTCAGTTGGCTGGTAATTGTTATATGATAGTGGAAAGAGAGAAAATTGTAAAGAAAGAAAGAAAGAAATTTGTGTTTCAGCCCAGCTGCGTTGACTTTTTGTTTGTTTGCTTGGTTTGTTGGTTTCTGTTTGGCTGAGAAATAGTAAAAAGTTAATATCAGTTATAAAAAACATTTTTGTGGAGGAATTAATAATAAACAGAAAACAGGAAAGTGACACGCTTCCCGACTTCACTAAAGAACAGAGGAAATCTTCCTAATATTAGTTCTGTTTATAAAAGAATAACAATTTTCAGTGGCTAATAAATTACTTAAATTATTTACTTTCATCCTAATCAACATTTGTGAAAGAATTGCTAGCTTTAGAATAAAATAACTAAAATGAAACCAGATTTAGACCCTTGATATTTAATTCGGCCTCCTCAGGCTATCTGAACGTGCTGTCCAACAACCGCTGGAGAGAGAGGTGGTGCCGGCTGAAGGATAACCAGCTGTTGCTGCATAAGGACCGAGAGGATCTGAAGACGCACATGGCCTCGCTGCCCCTGCGTGGATGTGAGGTCATCCCCGGGCTCGACTCCAAACACCCGTTCGCTTTTAGGCTGCTGAGGAACGGACAGGAAGTGGCTGTGCTGGAAGTGAGCTCTCTGTTATTTCTGTTACTCACTCTGCTGCTGAGGTATAAGTTCTGAACTTAATGTGTGTGTGTGTGTGTGTGTGTGTGTGTGTGTGTGTGTGTGTGTGTGTGTGTGTGTGTGTGTGTGTGTCAGGCCTCGTCCTCTGAGAGTATGGGTCGCTGGTTGGGAGTGTTACTGGCAGAGACGGGCTCTACGACAGACCCGGCCACTCTGCACTACGATTACATAGATGTGGAGACGACCGCAAACGTCATTCAGCTAGCCAAGCAGTCTTTCTGGTGAGGAGCAGAAATACAGCTCTGTATTTAACAATACAGCTTGTTTTATTTATATATAAGAGTATAGCGGGATACTTATACATCTAATATAGACGTACAAATTAAGAGGTATATTTTTTTAAGCAATTTCTCTCTGGGATTATTAAAGTTCTTTGAATCTTTAAAAAAAAAAAGAAAGAAACAAACCACAGGGGTACAAACCTTTGCACTCAGGGTTCATGGATCTCTTAGAGCAGCCATTTTTAAATGTAAGCATTTATTAACCACAATTCTGACCAACACACAAGATGTAATTGAATTGGCTTATTTATTTGTTTGTTTTTGTTTGTTTGTTTGAAGTCTGATTACCTTTTTTAATGTAAATATGCAGTCATAAATATTTTATGGTAATTTTTTTAACCTATTTAAAACATTGAAAACTGAATTTAAACTCATCTTCATTTATTACTTTTTAATGTATCCTTGTGGCCCGCCAGCAGTACCTTCATCAGCCACAAGGTGTAATACACTGTCATAGTTTTCATTATAACACTATTGATTTTTTTATTTGCATTTTGAGATAATAAATGAGTCAGATATATTTTATCTAAACGTAAAGTGTAAATGTTTCAAATTGTTCCCACTCGGCCGGTTTGATCGTTATGGTTTGTTCCCAGTTTCACCAGTAAGCGTGCCATTTCTCCCAACCCATACCTGGATAACCCAGTGAACGGTTACGCCCGACCCTCAGGTGTGGCTCTGCACTATGATGACGTTCCCTGCATTAACGGATCGGTATGGTTCCACACACATGTACGTCTGTTTGTATTCTCCCTCCCTTCCTTATATACACACACACACACTCACACACACACACGCATGGTTGTCTGCTATCTGCGATTGTCTTTAGTCTGCTATTTATTTCTCCCCTCTTTTACCTTTCTCTGTCCTCTATGCTCTCGTTCTCTCTCTTTTTGTTTTTTCTCACTCCCGTTTCTTTTTCTCTCTTCTTCTTCTCTTCTTTTTTCCTCTCCTTCTACTCTCATCTCTTTCATATATCTCTCACCTCTCTTGCTTTTATCTCACTTTCTTTTCTCTTCCCTCAATTTATCTCTTGTCTTTCCCTTTTCTTATCTCCCCTTCCTTTTTGATTTTCTTCATTTCACTTTTCTTTGTCTCTCATTTCTCTTTCTTTTCTCTCTGCTCCTCTTCTTGCTTGCCTCTCAGAGGGACCCACAGCACGGTTCTCCTGAGACTCTCTATGAGAACGCTGAGCTCTATGAGGAAATGCCATCTCCAAAACTGGAGACTCGCTCCTCGTCCAAACGGAGCTGGCCACCCACTTCCTCTGGCCATTACAAAACTCCCACCTCTTCCTCAGCTTCCTCTTCCTCTGCTGCTATTGCTTCCTCTCAGGTGACTAACACATTGATTCCCTGCTTTATATAACGCTGTCTAACTTTTCTTTTCTTCTGAGGTGTAGGAATACAGGACCAAATTAAATGCTTATAAATACAATGCTGCGTTTGAATGTTAGCGCAGGGCTGCGGAAGATAGAGTTCAGGATTTAGGAGGTTTGTCAGGGGCGCTCTCAATGCTTGGTGTGTCTGTGAGTGTTACACTGCTCTGTGGATCCTGAACAACAGTGTGGAACGATGCTGAGTAGAGCTGAAGTTAATGCTGGCTCAAGTCTTGTGTTCCCAGAATATAGTAACGATTCATTTATCTATTCGTTCCTTATTTTTAAGCACTTTGTACTGGTCTGTGCTGGAGTTTATATTTGAGTCCATCCAAAAATATATCTCAAAGTCTCTTCCAGAATTTATCCCAGTAGTCTGTCTCTGGGTCTGTCATGCAGCCTCTTTTAGAGTCTAACCTCGAGTCTGTCCTGGAGTTTGACTAAATCTATCCCGGGTTTCTATCCCAGAACCAATCCAGGAATCTATCATTGAGGTCATCTGGGGTCTCTCCAAGATTCTCTCCTGGAGTCTGTACAGGATTCTATGCAGGAATATATCCTGGAGTCTTATCTTGCAGTTTATTCCAGTGTTTATCCAGGAGTCCATCCTTAACTTATTCCAGAGTCTGTCCTGGAGCCTGTCCCAGAATCTAAGGGAGTCTATCCTTTAGTCTATGCCGGAATTTATTCTGGAGGCTATCCAAAAGTTTATCCCAGATTCTGTTCAGGAATCTATTTCGGAGTCTATCCTAGTGTCTATCCTGGCGTTGATCCTAGTGTCTACCCCAGAGTCTATCCTGGTGCGTGTCCTGGAGTTTATTCCAAAGTCTATCCTGGAGTGTATCCTGGAGTCTAACCCAAAGTCTATTCCAGTGTCTCTTCCAGAATCTATCCCGGAGTCTATCCTAGAGTCTACCCCAGAGTCTCCCCCGGCGTCTATCCTAGAGTCTACCCCGTAATCCATCCCAGAATCCATCCGAGAGTCAACCCCAGACCCTACCCCAGAGACTACCCCAGACCCTACCCCAGAATATGTATTATAGTATATTGACTGTAATGATTGGCCTGAGCCGCAGACTTTTGCACTTTGTCTTTATATATCTCTTATAACTTAGACTTCTTTTCTGGCTTTTAACATTGCTCACGGAATTACTTCTTTTATTGTTTTTATTGATTTATTGCAGTCATTACTGGAAGTACAAGTTCTGAGGGGAAAAACTGCTTTTTGAATGATCACTTAGTGTGTGTGTGTGTCTGTGTGTGTTCAACTTGTCAATCAGATAAAAGGAAAGAAGGCCACGACCGTCAATGGTTTAGCTGGCAAACAGAAGCTGGACAAGAACCAACCCCAAAAGTCCAACGGAACCAACGGCTCTGTGCCAGTGAAACGCAACAATTCAAGTAAGTGAACAATATGGGATACGTTTCTAATGCCTACCCTGAGCAGACTTCATGTCTGGGTGCATGACCCCATTTATTCAACCAACGGGTTCTTTCAAAGAAAGCCTGTGTGGAAAAATGATAATTGCAGTTGTGGGTTAATGTTGTGAGCACTAACGCTGTTTAGTAAACTCAGTCACCCCGAATTCACCACCAGAGACGGGCACCGAGCCATACGGCTCCAGATCCGCATCCACACAAACACTCACAACTGTTAACGGTTCACTCAGGGGCGGCGCTCATGAAGATCGTAAAAATACTTTGTCTGACTTTCTATAAAACTTCTGTGAAGCAGATTGAATTAATGAACTCCTTAAACTTAAGCCTTTTCAAAATAATATATATCCTAAAGAGATGCTTTAAAAAAAAATTTTTCGGCACTTTAATTTATTGTAGTTGTATATTTCAAATGAAAATGTAATTCACAGTTGTGGGTGTTTAAAGTTCAGCGCAATAAAACTGACCATACTAAATTGTTGTTCGATAATATACAGTATATTCAATAGTATATTTTTAAAAAAATCTTAATTATTTTCAACCTCACAAATTCAGGTTGACAAAATTCATGTATAATTCAATTTAATGGGGTTAATCTAACCATTATTTCTTCATGTTCAGCTTATATATTTCTACTTGAGTGGAAATTCTGCTCTAAATTTTAGTAGAGTTTGTTAATAGATTATGAAAGACTTCGACTGGACACTCTACTGTACACTTTGAGACATGCAGGTCAAATTCTTTTCTTTTACGTCAAAGACAAACAATGTCCTCATCACCATCGATCTGTATCTTTATCTGTATTATTTGAAAAAAAAAAAACGAGTTCACCTTGTTTTTCAGAAATTCGATTCTGATTATAGCCAAGGCAAATCTAGACATGGAGAAACAGAAAAAAAATTCCTACATGGAGAATCTTACAAAAACAAGAGAGAGGGATGAAACACGAATGTTTAGATACCCGGGTAATCAGATGGGGAAATGAACCGAAACAGCCGATTACGATAATGACATGTGAGGACAACAAGCAATAATCAGAAAGGGGAGGAGTCAGGACAAGAAGCAGCCTGTGCTGTCTTGGTGGGAGGAGCATACTCTTGCACGCCTGTCAATCACAGCAACAATAGCCAATTAGGGCCATCTGTGTGTGAGCTCCTGGATGTGGAAGAGGGTGGATAGCGCTTTCCTCTGTGTCTCAGGATTAACAAGGCAAGCACGTGAGGGTCTTCACTTTCTCTATCTGGTAGTGTTTATACGTTTTAATCTAAGGAAGTGAATTTGTATTGGATTGTACTTTGAATTCATATTTATATGCACTGTATAGCATTAGATTTGAATCTTTCCATAAAATCTCAAGCTACACTTAATAATTCACCTCACATTCACTTATACTCCATGAAATTCTGAAGGCGTACTGTATTAGAAAACAAAATCCGAAAGGCTCGTTAGGTCTTATTCTGATTTCTGATTTCTCCGCAGGTGTGGATCAGTATAAATACGGGAAGAACAGAGTGGAAGCAGACGCTAAGAGGCTCCAGGCGAAAGAGGACGAGCTGATGAAAAGAAAGCAGGAGATTCGGCACCGTCTCACTCAGCTGAAGAAAGACAGGAGAGACCTGCGCACGGCCATCGAGAACACCAACGGTGAGGACAACGACCGACTGGTTTCAAACGTCAGACACAGGAAAGGAGAAGAAGTGGATGGATGAATGAATAAATGACTAGAATTAGTTTCTCAAGATAAAAGATAAATGTTTAAATTACTCTGAGGAGACTCTGTAAAAACCCTAATCAGAAGGTCATACTGTATACTAGAGATGGTGGCAAAAAGTTTGTACCATGATTTCTGTGCAGGGACAAAAGGTTTTTCTGTTTGAAAATTTAGCTGTAAATCAGAATTGTGCAAGAAACAACAATCAGAGAAGATCCATCAGACATCTCAGTGATGTGTCAGTTAGATGGGCTTTAGAATGTCCAATATTGCAAATGAGGTGAGCCAAGATTTTCTCCAAGAGTATTAAAAAGTTGTGTGTGTTTATAGAGGCAGTTATAAATGATGGATCTGCAAATTATTACAGAACTTTTATATTCAGAAATAAAATGAGAAATTAAACTGATAGGATGAAAAAAACATGGGGATTTTGGGTTACTGCTGGTACACGAGCGCCACCTAGAGGTACTAAGAGTGTCACTTTTACATTTCTCACAGACGTGTCCTCTTGGCAGAATCGAGTGTTTGGATCAGCGCTAAAAATATGTTGTAGTTTGCTGGGAATTTAAATGAAATTTGTGTGTGTGTGTGTGTGTGTGTGTGTGTGTAGGTAAGCGCTCTCAGGCCTCACTGACGGAGCGGCTGAAGAAAGTGGAGGATGAGTGTAGGGTGAAAGAGGAAGAGCGAGTGAACCTGGAGCTGGAGCTGACGGAGGTGAAGGAGAGTCTGAAGAAAGCTCTGAGTGGAGGCGTCACACTGGGACTCACCATCGAACCCAAAACCAGCAGCTCCAGTCCACAGGTGTGTAATGGTTATGAACATCTTATGACACTGTACAGAGGTAGTGCACACTCTGGATTGCTGGATTTCAGCTGTAAGTGTGTATATGTTATATATATATATATGTGTGTGTGTGTGTGTGTGTGTGTGTGTGTGTGTGTGTGTGTGTGTGTTGTGCAGTCTCCGGTGTCGGTCAGACGCACAGTGGACAACTCCCCCATCTCCAGCTGTGACACCAGTGACACAGAGACCTGCTCACTGCCAGTCAACAGCGCCTCCTTACTGCGACGCCAAGTACCGCAGAAAAACCCTCCTGTACGGGGCCATGTGCTCAGGAAGGCCAAGGTCAGCTCTCTCTCTCTCACACACACACACACACACACACACACACACACACACACACACACACACACAAACACACACACACACACACATCTTTACCAAATATCATAGAGTGTAACGCCCAAGAAATGACTCAAACATCTACACCTTTGTCCTCATCATCAATAAAATCCAAGCATGAGGGACGCATGACAGTCAGCTGTGTGCCAGTTAAACTTTAAAGATAGATAGATAGATAGATAGATAGATAGATAGATAGATAGATAGATAGAGCGAAGCATAAGAAGACATGTTGACTGTTTTTATTTAACAAAAAAAGTGAAAGTAAATTAAGCCATTAAATGTCTTTTTTTTCCTTTTTTTTTGAATGTTTATAATCATTACCATCAAAACAGCTGCTTCTCTTTATTTATAAAAAATAAAAAATAATGGTACCAATACTTTTATTTAATGTGTTTCTATTTAAATGTGTAACACATTTAAAAAAAATTTTACAAGGAAGTGATAGATCTATATTAATAGATAGATAGATAAAAAAAAACAAAGGCAAAATAAATAAATAAATAAATAAAATAAACTGTTCCTAAAAATATACTAAGAAAAGCAACAACAACAAAAAAAAAAATCAGAAAAGCAACGAAGGAAAAAAATTAATTATCTATAAATTTTTTTATTTAAAAAAAAAAAACATTTTTAAAGTATCGTCTCACCAGCTGCTTTCTGCTTATTTAAAATAAAAAACAAAATGTTTTTTCATTTGATTTGTAGAATAATTACTTTTAAAAATTTCAAATTGCAATACGTTA
The DNA here is from genome assembly GCA_011419295.1 of Clarias macrocephalus. Lineage (NCBI taxonomy): Eukaryota > Metazoa > Chordata > Actinopteri > Siluriformes > Clariidae > Clarias > Clarias macrocephalus. Next base: position 126,290 of record JAAGKR010001245.1, read on the forward strand.
TCAGACAAGTGTATTGCGATATAATTTATTATGATATGAACATTATATACTTGTATTGTCTATCCTTTAGAACTTAAACAGAAAATGTTTGATATTTTGCTCAAAACTTTAATTACACTTTTTTTCAGGATTTTTTTTTTTCTGTGTCTTTGTGTATTTATATTTATATATTAATATATTGATTATGTTTTGTTTTGCAGGAATGGGAGATGAAATCCGGCACGTAAACACTCACGTTCGGCTTCTTTATTATTGTTGTTATTGTTATTACTGTGTTTTTTTTTTTCCCTGTCTGTATTTATTTAAATTTGCATTTAGAAGTGAATAAGAACAAATCAACTGAAGCAGAGACACATCATGAGGCAGGAAGCAGCCGAGCGTGATCATGCGAGCTCGAGGTCCTGCAGTGAGTTTAGATTAGACCGCTAAAGCCTCATAATCCAGCGAAAATGTTTTTCAGATTTTTTGTTTGTTTGTTTGTTTGTTTTCTGGTCCATCAGCGTGGCCGTTTTACCTGTCGAGCTTCTCGTGTCTGACATTTTAAAGAAAACGGAAAAAAAAGAACACTTTGAAAGTATTTATTTGTAAATGTTTAAATGCAAGCCTTTCTCTGTGTTTGTGTTTGTATTTAAAGCTTTATACAGCGGTTTATTTGGCCTCATGCCAGGTCTTAAATTTGCTTTTAAGGGTTTATGTATGTATAATGAAGCCAACGAATCCAAACCTGAGCTTTCTGATCGTTAGATATCGTTCAACAGGAAGGTGGAAGAGGAGAGCCGAGGCGACGCAGAGAGACACGTTTTTCTTACGAAACAGCTCACTTCAAACAATTCCAAAACCATTTTTACATGTTTAAAGAAGCAGCTTGTAATCTTTAGATCCTGCAGAAGGTAACACTTCAGTAAAGAGGCTCACGTGTAAGGAGTTACACACTGCACTACACTCCGCGTCATACCGTCGCAGGAAAATCATCAGTGAAAGGCTGGAGTGATGAAGCAGGGCTACGGTTACCATAGCAACACTGATTGGTTTCCTGAAGCAGTGTTTTATTCCTCTTACACCACAGCGACACTCATGCTAACGTCGCTAACATTTAAGCTTGTCACATCTGATTGTTACGTACAATCCACTGGCACTGGAGACTCCTTACATTATTTACATTTTTACACACAAATCTCCATACAGGAAACTTCACGCTATCAGCAGTTTAAAGTCTTTGCTTTGTTAAATCTCTGTATTATCAGGCGTCTCGAACGTACACGTGTTCAAAGAATTCATCGACACCTTCTGACCGACCAATCAGAATCTAGAATTCAGGAGCACTGCGGTGTAAAGTCTGATCTGTGAGCCCTTTAGTGAAGTGTTATACGTGGAAATAACATTGGCCGGAATTAATTTCTACAAAATATTAATTGCAAGGTAACGTCAAAGCTTCCTGTATTTAGTATAAGTACTAAATAATAAGACAAAATGCAAACTTAAACTCTATAAAAGCACAATGTGTGAGCCGTTGTTAGAAAAACCTTCTCCAGCTTCGTCTCGATGTTCTGCTCATGGAGGAGATACGATGGCCGTCCTCTGTCCTCCGTCCTGTCCGTATTGCTGAACACTCCCACAGTATTTTGCCGTATGATGGTATTATTTTTTTTCACTGGTGCTCCCGAGTCCTCGCTTTCGCTCATCAGTCTTAAACCCGCTCAAGTTACCAGAGCGACCCTCGGTGCTTCATCTAGAAACAAGAATTTAAGGAAAAAATGACTTTTAGAGACTACTGCCAGCGTACTCACATTTGAGGCACATTGATTATTATTATTATAATGATTATAATTTTCAGCTGGTTTCTTGCGTTTTTTTTTTTTTTTTAATGGAACAAGCAAACATTCTGATCTTTCAAAGCACATGTAAATATGCCCTAGGTTTGTTTGTTTGTTTGTTTTTTTCACTTTCACCGACTTCATTGCCGTGAGTCTGCAGTCTGCTTGTGCGAGGGTGAAGAGCTCGTCCTCTCGCAGCAATCTGAGTAATATTTCAGTAATGAGTAACTCCAGGACGTCCTCTGATACGAGTCCAGCGTCTCCCTGTCTCTCTCTCTTCTCTCGCGACGTGTTAAGAGATTAACGGTGTTATAAATGTGAACTGTAATGACTATTGTTTCAGTGGGAAAGGTCAGAGGTCAACGTTTTGGGTTTAGGTTATGGGTGGGTTTAAGGGTTTACTGTATAAAACACTTTAAAAAAAAGCGACTTTGTTTTTTGCACCTTAAAGACTTTTTCTACTCTGTTGTTACTTTGCTTACTGACTGTTGCTGACTCGGCGACAATAACGTTGTACACGGAAATAAAAACTGCATTCAAACTTGATGTGTTTGAGGGATTTTGGATTTGCAACACACACACACACACACACACACACACACACACACACACACACACACACACACACAGTAACAGTGTAGTGTTTAGTAACCACTGTTTTAGTGCTTTCATTAAGTGCTTTACTCGCTCAAGTTCCCAGCAGTGACAGACTGGTGGTTCTGGGGTTTGCACTCATAACCTTCTGATTAGAGGTCCAGCATCTTAACCCCCACCTGTTCCTCCACTTCCTAATTCAGGGGAAACAGACCATATAAAATCATTAGAGGGTGTGTCAGCAGCAAAGCTTCGGGATTTAGTTAGTTAAATGTGTTAGCTTGCTAGATTAGTTATTATAGATTAAAGATGTTAGCTTTCTTTCATGACTAATGTTCATTCATTTCTTTTAAACGGTTTAAATAATTTGAATTATCCAATCAGTCTGAGTTAGATAAATATTGTCTTCGTTGATTATAACTTCATCTCCTGGATCAGACATGATGTGATCTCTGGTCAGCTTTTCTCATTGGATATTTAAGTCCATTTAAATGTAGATTGTTTATTATTATTATTAATAATAATAATAATAGATAAATACATTTAAATTTAGTATAATTGATTGATTGATTGATTGATTGATTAAGTTTTACTTTTAGGAGATTTTTTTTGCTCCATATTTCTACTTGTGTTCAAGTTATATTGTGATACTGAAGTCAGACTTTTACTTTTCTTGCCTTTGAATATTTTAAACTGATCACCATGAACTTAATGAACATGTACTTACAAGCGAGCATCACTAGGGGTCAGAGTAGAGCTGGAGTGTTCCTGCACAGGACAGGGAGTGTGGGTCAGTTAAACTTTATTTACACAAAGCCACAGGGATGATGATGATGATGATGATGATGAGTCTCATGATTAAAAGTAATTCACTGTAGGTTATAGTTTATAATAAATATACATTTTAGTCCTATAAAAGTATAGAAAATAAAACTACAGAATGTTGTTTTTAATTTCAAGGCTAAAGTTCCTCATGTGCATGTGATGTATAATGTAGTTAAGAGTGTGATATTCATATGAATATGGGTTTCTTTATTATTATATCACTTTTGTGTAGAGTTTTGTGTACATACTTTTTGCATTATTTATGTTCTCTCTGAATCTGTCTGTCTGAGTATATGGTTATCTATCTAGAGTATCTATCTATCTATCAGCTTTGTTACCTGAGCACATGGTCTGTAATCACCTCGCAGGTCACCGCAATCGTGTTCCATCATTAGAATTTCCTGAACATCAGAAGATCATTATTTTCACCTTTATTTTCAGTCACAAATCTGCTACTTAAACGATCGCTCCAAAATAAATTCTTCTTCTTCTGCTGCTGCTGTTTTAAATGTCAGCTCTGTTACTGATTTAAGAGAATAACAAGCTGGACAGGGGAGAGAAGTTGTTCCATGAGGTGGAATAACATTTTATTATTCATGTTTTCTCAGAAATCAAAATGAAAGGGAAAAAAATAATAAACTGAATATAATATCAGATGCTGGGCCTCCACACACACACACACACACACACACACACACACACACACACACACACACACACACACTGACATCCTGAAGGTTTTGTGGTAATGAGCTTTGACTATGAGTTAAGACAATGGGGATGTGTACAGACGTCTGCTGGAAGGAGAACCGGTGCTGAAGGTCTTTTCCCACACACTGCCGCTCGGGTCGTGGACCTCTGGATGTTCTTCACAGTGCACGTCCACAACAAGAGGGGCGTGAGAACACGCCTCAGAGGTTCTCAGTTCAGTCCTGTGTTTCTTATGTAATTCCATTTATTAGGTGTGTTTTATTTCTTATTTAACGTGTAGTACTGTGTATCACTTAGGCCATAAAATGTGAAAATTCAGAATGTGGGGATACAATTTTGGAATTAATTATGATATTCTTTCATTAGTTTACAGAGATTTTATTATTATTATTATTTATTATTATTGTTGTTGTTATTTATTTGTTCGTTTGTTTTGTTTAAAAATGTCTTCAAAAAAATTAAGGGAATGCTTAGTCCTGGATTGACTTGAATGTGTGTATAAACGCAACAGGTGTTCAAGTCAAAAATATTTTGTATTAAAAAAAATAATAATTATACATATAATTTTTAACAGTATACATTTTAACCAAATCTCGTTCCTGATTTTTTTTTATGTAGATTTAAACAACAAAAAATGTGTTTTTGGATTTCTTATATAACACAGATTTTATTTTATTTATTTAATCATGAGTTTTATTTATTATTAGAATTGTTTAAATATGTGGTTTAGTTCACCTGTATTACAGATGCTGAGTTTTTTTTCCTGCCAGCAGAGGGCAGTCTTCCCACACAGCTTTGGTCCACGTGTAGAAATTATTTATTTATTTATTTATTTATTTATTTATTTATTTATTTATTTATTTATTTATTTATTTTGCCAGAGGAGTGTGAGATATTAGACAAGGCTGTAACAGGAGCCTCCATATGTTAGACTCCATTTATTTTAATATGCAGTGATTTGGCTGTTCCAAAGTATTGAGTTTTATCATGGGATTAATAACTGTGTGTGTGTGTGTGTGTGTGTGTGTGTGTGTGTGTGTGTGTGTGTGTGTGTAGTTTTCATACTTTAACACTTTAAAGAAGAGCACATATTTATTCTATTATAATCTAATCTACACATCATGGGACTGTGTGTGTTTGTTTGTGTGTTTGTTTGTGTGTTTGTTTGTTTGTTTGTTTGTTTGTCTCAGGACCAGACAAGCTTAATTTCACAAGCTGGTGTAGATGTTTGGAGGAAAAGAAACCAAGTTAACCCACTTTATTGTGGGGAATTTTGTAAAAAAAATTTAAAAAAGTAAAAAAAAAAGTATATATATATATATATATATATATATATATATATATATATATATATATATATATATATATATATAGGGCTATATAACGGACTACGATATATTAAAAAATTCATGAAGATTATGCTTCTCTAATAAAAGATATCACATTAATTCACAGCGTGCAACATGATGCGCCTTTACTCTGGAATTACTCCTATAAACTAAGCTTAATAACTTTAAATGACTTGGGTAATAACTGACTTTGATTGCATTTGAGTGTTAAAGTAAAGCGAGTCTGTCCTGTGTTTATGGTCGTGTGTTGCTGTGTTGTCACATTTGAGTACAGTTTTAATTAAAATGTTAATGTTGTAATGTCATCTAATATGAGGAAAAGCTTGAACCAAGTCAGGCTTCCTTTAACCATCAGATTTTACTGCCTCTTTTTTCCCCGTCTCTCACTCACTCACTCTCACTCTCTCTCTCACTCACTCTCACTCACTCTTACTCACTGCATTTTAAACCTGAGAAATGAGCAGTGAGAAATTCAGAGCAGAAGTCAAAATCCCAGAATGCAATGCAGCTTTACGTCGCCTTACAATGAGTTCGGTCTCACGTGTTAGTTAGCCATCGATGTCATAACGAGCGGACTGATGCTGGTGGTGAATTAGTGTAACGATTTGGAAGTGAGAGAGATGGACAGAGTAACGCGCTAAAGCGCCGCCGCATCACTCTGTTTAAACAGATGCCAATGAATTAATGAATAAACAAAGTCTGCTACTAGTTTTACTTGATCGTCATGAATAATGACTCACTCACTCATCATCTATAGCACTTAATCCTGTACTCAGGGTCACGGGTGGATTGGAGCCTGTCCCAGGAGACTTAGGGCACAAGGCGGGGTACACCCTGGACAGGGTGCCAATCTATTGCAGGGCACAAACACACACACACACACACACACACACACACACACTCAAACACTCATTCACACATCACGGCCAAATGTCTTTGGACTGTGGGAGGAAACTGGAGTACCCAGAGGAAAGACGGGAATCGAACCCGGACCCTGGAGGTGCGAGACGACAGTGCTAATCACTTCACCACTGTGCCACCTCATGAATAATTAATTTTATGAATAATATCCATGTGTTTACTCACTGCCTTGTGTACAACCAGATTCCTGTTATTTTCCAGGAGTGTTCAGTGAATTGTTGCTTGAGTGGTGAAGGTTATGAGCTTATATTCCAATCCCATGATGCTCCTGTCATCCACGTTTAGGAGTCTAAAGCAGTGAAACTGGCCGTGCTCTCTGTGAGAAAGGAGAGGCTCGTCCTGATCCCGAGCCAAGCCTGTGAGCTCCAGCAGGTGGAAGTGGGCGGACAGCGCTTTTCTCTGATATTTAAGTTTCATTGTACTGTCACACGAGCAAGGACGTGAAAGGACGTGTCCAGGTGGCTTCACACACCTCTATGATTGGTGGGAACCAGCTCGGAAAAGAAAAGAAAAGGATGACAGAAAGAAAAGTCTGATGGAAATGTAAATCGACAACATGAAGCCTTTCGGAATTGAAGATTTTCGGGATGAATAATAAAAAAAAAATTATGGATCACTTTTATTTGTTAATATATTTGGCAGGGACATTGTACATTAATTCACATTTCTGTAAATGTATCAGAATTAGACAAACGGCTATTTTTCATCTGCAGTCCCTGGGAAATAAAATGTCACTATTATTACTATTAACAATAACAATAACATCACATTATAATCATCAAATCTGAAAACTCCATACAGTATACAGGAAGCCCTTCCTGACGCAACACTCCCATCATCTCTGGCCTTGAGACTACCAGACCGCGTTTATTAGATCTACAGCCTTGACCACATTTACACGGGTATTTTTAAAAGCAAAGTTTTCTATGTTTTTTTTATGATTTATAGTTTTAGGTCACTAAACACTAAACATCAGGAAACTCCTTCAGTGAGACGATATTTTAAAACTCATTAAAAACAGTGTTTTCGGTTTGTGAGCGCGCACCCAGATTGCACCCAGACTTTTATAGCACCACCTGTTGGTTTGGTGAGCACATGACAGTGTGCTTTGTTTGGTCATGTGGACGAAAGATTTTTTTTTTTTTTTTAAGAATAAACAATTTCAAAGAATAAAAAATTTCTAATGTTTTTAAATGTTTTAAATATACCCATATGTGTGTGTGTGTGTGTGTGTGTGTGTGTGTGTGTGTGTGTGCACTAAGCCTTAAAGTGGAAAGTTAGATATTATCATTTAAAACAAAGTTTAAATATGAACATTTGACTGACTTTAGTTCCAAAATAACGCATGGAAAAATGACCGTTATGTTTCTAAAACATGCAGTATAACGTAGACTGTAGACTGGATAAAAACCACACGTTAAACCCGAGCTAAACGCAGACTGACATGAAATCGAATTGAGAAACCAAGATTTCCGTTCCTCTGCACACGATCGTCGTTTCAGTCAGTGCCCATGGAGCGTTAACATAAACTTCTAACTGCATCTTGGACTGTTTTTCGATTTTCTTCCAAATTTACAGTTCCTGTCTTTCAGCTGTCCTTTTCCCAGGCCAACCTGTTCGTCTGTCCCTCGGCCAAGCTTTCCATGGAACTGAAATGTCACAGACCTGCCAGTGTTTTGTCTTTTTTTTTTGTTGTTGTTGTTGTTTTTTTTTTTTAATGTTTTTTGATTCCTGGAATATTCCAGAGCTTTGTCATCCGGACACGGGGTGCCGCTTGGAAGCATGATATCGGACATTTGCACCTTAATTCTTTAAAGGTTTTGGAGAAGAGGACAGACTGAGACGCACGTAGACACAATTCATCCTGCGTTTCTTTTATAAACTAAGTGCATGTAGCACCGAGCTCGGGCAGATCCGTGTTTTTATATACAAGACTTATTTAAACCTCATTTACCTAAAGATTTCAAGGAACCAGGAATCACCAAAACATCTTTCAAGACCCATGAGGTGACTGCAAACATCCCTGGAGGTGTACTGGAGCCCCGATGAGCCACGATGAGGCCTGTTCCTCGAGAGGAATTCTTCCTTTTTGGTGTTTCTAGAGCCGTTGCTCTACAACCTCTGCTTAACTGGGTAAAGATCTGGAAGCTGATGGCCATAAGATGTGATT
>JAAGKR010001246.1:0-16239 GCA_011419295.1 Clarias macrocephalus
TTTGAAGAGTCAAAGTATTTGTAAAGTTTTGAAATTGGCATTTACTAATGACAGCTGTTGCCATGCATCGGATCTAACGAGCTGATTAAGGTCTGAAACCTTGTAAAAAGAATCGGAGACTCTGGAACTCTTAGAGCTCCCAAACATTTGCACAGTGCCGTAATACTGTTTTTATTTAAAATTTTCGTTCAATTTATGGCATAAAAGTAACTATGCATTTTTTCCATTTCCAAGAAAGACTATCTTAACATCTTTTTAATTAAAAGAATCACAAAAATCTGTTATTTATCAAGGGATGCCTTAACTTTTGCATAAGACTGTATTTTTCGTATTATATGTATAACAAAAAATATAATCAGCAACAATATTGTGTTTTGGCCAAAGGCAAATGTATTGAACATTACAGCCACTATCAATGTTCTATTGTATTATCCATGTTTAATGTTAAAAAGTAATTTTTAGTTCATTGTACCTGTTTTTCTAGACAAGATATTTTTTCATTCATATTTTTTTTTTCTGTTCGATTTAACAGGTACAGGGGTACATTGAGTTGTAATGGTAAATCACAATTTAAGTGGGTTTAAAAATGTCAAAGCTGGATTCAAAAAGAGTTTGATGCTGTTTTGAAAATGTAAAAAGTTGATTCCAAAGTGATAAATGTTTGGAAGTGTTAAAAAGATCTCCTCTCTTATAACTTACTAGAGATTGCCCATGGCTCTGCACGTGTACATGACGTTTACCCGCAGCTCTGCCCGTGTGTAGATACACTGGCTTTAGGTATGTTAGTGGTGTTTTGTTTCGCTGGATTTTCATAGAACATTTGATTTGCCTATGCTTTTTGATGTAGTAACATGACCTTTGTATTCACTAATCAAAAAATTATATAATTATCTAATTAATTTCTATAATATTGTCCTGTGAATAAATGAGAAAACACTCAGACACAGTTTTTTTTTATTATTTATATTATTTATTTATTGACGACTGTGTGCTGTGTGCAGACAACGTGCTGTCTCATGCTGCTCCAATATTTCATCAGGCCTCATTACAGGACTTTTACAGGAAGCCAGTTATTATCCTAATGAAATATTATTGAAAGGTGCTGTATTGAATTTTGTAATAATTTATCTCTGTTAAAAAAATAAAAATTAGAAAAAACTTGGTTATTACACAAAACCTATGTTTTCAAGAAAGTAAATATAATTTAAATACATATTTGAATATGGGAAATATTTGTTGACAAAAGATCTATAATTTACTGAAAATGTTTTTTGAATAAAAATGTAATAACAGCAAGGTTAAGCCAAAACCAAAAGTTATAAATGTGTGTGTTTCAAATTAAAAATGTTCCCAGTTCTCAAGTATGACTGAAATTATTTTTTGCTTCAAATTTTCATAAAAAGTAAACAACAATTAATTCATGATCCAACAATTGACAGTTTTCAACAAGTCCACACATTATGGAGGTAATAAAAATAATAATAATAAAACCATAAAACATTTCTGCTGCTTTTGCGGGTTTTTTTCTGCTTCTCAGAGTTACTCTTTGGTGAGCTGAGACCAAGGTTGCCAACTAGAGATAAAATTGCAGAATTGCAAAAGGAAAGATTGTCACAAAATTGGTGGTGTTGCACCAATGGCAAGGCATAAATGCATAAATGCAGAGGTTTAGATGGTTTTTAGAGATGTTTTTAATAATAGAGAAAGAAATCGAAGAAACATATACTTTATGTAAAAACAAACCAAAACAAGAATCTCTACAAATTAACATGAACTTAACTTAACCAATATTCACTGGGTTAATCCAACAGATGCAAGACGCCGAACTGGAACTTAAACAGACTATTTATAATAAAACAAATGAGCCAACTCGGTTCAGGTGAGTGCCGTCACCTGGCCGAGGTGCATTCTGGGAGCTGAAGTCCAAAAACTAAACTTAGGAAAACTATAAACAGAAAAAGTCTCTGGGCGCATGGCGCCCTCTAGGGGTTATCCCTGACAAAGATAAACGTGGAACAAGTGTACTACCTGTTGCCCAGCAGAATGTCTGCCTCAGTGTCACCTGGGCCTGCTACAGTGGTTACCTAAACACCTTTTATTTTATTTTGGCTAAAACATTGTTAAAATTCTTCAATAATGATAGCTGAGGAAACAGAAGGGTTTGTTCCTGAATGACAGCACATATAACACATCTTAACGCAGTATAGCCATGGCCACATTTTTAAAGAATGACACAAATATAATTTTATTAAATTTTTTTTACAAAGGCTGCTGCTTCAGTGTTTTTAGATCGTTTTGTCAGGTGATGTCAGATTAATTGTTACTATGGTATACTGAAAGATAATTACAAGCATTTCATTTTTTATTTACAATTTTTTTTTTATTGACAATTACATTAAATTCATGCAAAGAGTCAATATTTGCAGTGTTGAATGATGGCAGCCCATTCTTGCATAATCAATGTCTAGATTTGTAGATTTTTCTTTGTCCAAACAATTGTTTGTTTGCATAATTGTGAGCGATTCCACTCGTTTGGCTGAAAAGAAACCCCACACATAAATGATCTCAGGATGCTTTACTGTTGTCATATTGAAAATAAAATAAAAAAAAGAAAAAAACTGGATCAAAAAGATGTTTGACATTGATAACCAGGAAAAACGAATTATCAAGTTAAATATGAAAGACATGGTGGCCAACCAGGATACACACACATGCATACATGTACACCACACACAGATACAGACACACAGACATACGCACACACGCGCACACACACACACACACACACACACACACACACACACACACACACACACACACACACACACACAAATAATAATAATAAATAAATAAAAATCAGTGTCTGAGTGTTCTCTCATTTATTCACAGGAGAATATTATAGAAATTACTTAAATAATTATATAATTTTTTTCGTTAGTGAATACAAAGTAAATATGTCATGTTACTACATCAAAAAGCATAGGAAAATCAAATGTTTTATGAAAATCCAGAGAAACAAAATACCACTAACATACCTAAAGCCAGTGTATCTAGTCCCACTTGCCAGGAAAAGAACATCACTTGAACATCCAAGCGCCCTTAGCCATAGATTACAGCCACACAATTACACTTCTTATTTAAGATTAAGATATCTCTCTGAACCCTCAACCCTTTACCCTAAAGTTCCACAATCAATCTTCAGATTATTTGGTTAAATAAATGCCCCTAATTTTCAGACATATCAAAGTTAAAATCGCTCATCTGATCTGTTAAACTTTAAATATTTTGACTATGCTACGTGTTTTATTACTTTTATTTTGGTCAATTTATTTATTTTGAATTTTGTAGTTTTTTTTTTTTTTCCAGTTTAATGACTGCCAGTTTACACCTATCATCTCAAGGGCTTATTGACAGACATCGAATATCATACAGATTATATGCTGTAAAAATTACTTTACCATGTAAGGACATTTATTGGTCAGTGTTTGCAGCATTATTAATAATTTCACAATAAAAAACTGTAAGTCATATTTAACATATTTTGATTAAAATAATTCCATGACGTTAAAATAAAATAAGTAAAAAATATTTTACAGCTTTACTGTACCATTCATAGGTTATCACTGTATGTTTGTATGTAATATAAGATAAATAATCAGCTACTGTGTTTTTTTTTTTCATGGTTTATACAAAGTGACAGGATACAGAAGCTGTTAACACTACAATTCTGTAAATTAGTAAAATAGCATTTTGCTGTAAGCAAATTTTAATATAGTGTTGTAAACCAAATCATACTGTACTTAGAGTAGCAGTTTACCAAAAAATATAAGAAAAGAATCCTGGGTAAGAATTTTAACACCAAAATAGGTATTTTGAACTGAATAAAAGGTTACTTAAATTTAGAGGGTTCTCTGTGAAAATGAAAGATGAAACAACAAATATCAAGATAGTATACTTTTACTCAGATATAGTGTAATTGTCCTGATTATTTATATTGACTTTTTAGTTTTTTCTTTTTTTCTTTAATTCTAATCAAAAGGTTTGAATAAGGGCAAGAAGGAACGCTAGAAGGACTGAGGAAAGGGATAACAAAGTTTCTTTGCCTAAAGAGGTGCTGCTGGATCTTGGAGGGAAGGAACACACAGTAGAGTTCAAGAAAGCTGAGAAGCTGGATATCGTAGTGAAGGCCTGTATATTAATGAAGGAAGGGGACACATCTGAGCTGTTGGTTGAATTAGTGGTGCCGTTCGAGTTGTTAGTAGAATTACCGGTGCTGTTCGTGCTGTTGCTAGTGAGGGTTAAAACTGCAGCCTGGATCCATGTCTTCCCAACAAAGCACATTATAGGGCCTCCTCTTTCAGTCTGATGGAGAGAAAAACATAACTATTGGTCAGTTTTCCATTGTGCCTTAGTAAATTGGAAGATTGTGGGGAAAAAAACTTTCAGAGACCTGTTCTAATGGTATAGCTTTAATGCAGAAACTGTTTGATGAAGATACATTTCCACAGTCCACTATAGTAGCGTTGAACTGCTGAAGTGTTTGTTGAGCTATAGTATAGCAGACAGATAACAGGTGAGTTGCAAAGGATCAGAGACTATAAAGTGCTAAAATTGATTTGATTGGTATTGGAAAGAGACAATTATTTTGTTTCATATACAAATAAACCTGTACCTCCTCCTCCTGAGCCCCAGCCGGCTGCCCAGCAGTAAGTACCAGTGCTGAAATTGGTATTCCCGAAGTCTACACATATGGGCTGGATGAAGGCAGAAAGAGTAGGAGCGGTAGACAACTTCAGCACTGCTATGTTATTGCTGGCACTTGTGCTGAATTTGATATTTGTCACATTGACAGAGACTTCGTTGGGGTTGGAGCCGTTCTGGTTGAGTCGACCCAGTTTCACGGTCCAGTCAGAGGGATTGCTTGAGCTGGACATAAAAGTAAAAAAATTGGGTGGCATTATCTGGCTAAAGTTTAATGGTTTACAGCCGCTCTGCTATTTTGGATGCCTTTTTATTTACCCAGAAAAGCAATCAGCTGAACTCATGACAAACTGCTGGGCTATTAGTGTTCCACCACAAACGTGAGTACCGTTACGCTGCAGGCTGGCCATCCATGGCCATGTACCTGCTGATGCCAAGGGGCTACCTGCTTGACCTGAAATATTATTGAGCTTGACACTTCCACATTTCACACCTGAAGAGAAATAAAAAAAAAACTTTAAAACTCTTTTCTAGTAACTTAACCATGAAAATACAAACAAACTTACCGGGAGCCAAGCCACGGCAAGACTCCCCCAGATCATCATCAATGCCACAGGATGTATATTTAATGAAGCCTGGCTGGTTTGTGGTGATTTCTTGATTGATCCAATTCTGATACTGAGAAACTCTTATATACACACCAGGAGAATTTGGGTGTGCGCAGCCCCAACCAAAGCTCACAATGCCAACCTGGATCCACCGGGAGTCCTGTTTGATGACCAGTGGACCTCCAGAGTCACCCTGTGCAGTGCAAGTAATTATAATTGAAAAAAAAACAACAACATTCAGATATATCAGATCAAATCAGGTATAACAACTTTCAGAAAGAGTTACATTACAGGATGTAAATGAATGAAGAGGACAATACCTGACATGCATCCCTGCCTCCTTCCAATAACCCAGCACACAACATATTGTCGGTGATATTTACAAGATAATATTTATATAATAAGATATTTAAGATGTTATATTTAGATTTTTCATATAAACAGTAACACTGTTTGTTTCCAATAATTGGAACTGGAACTTCTTGTAATATCCCGGGATATGGTAGATTTACTGAGGAAACACAAGTAAAACATCTACTTGTATTATCAATGGCTCAATCAAGACACTTTGGTAGTTTTACAAGTTAAATTTTTAATAGAAAATCTTCTTAGCAAGCTAAACATTTTACTCTATTTTTTAATTACACTTCTTGACTTAGAAGGTATACTAATAGCAACACCAACAATTAAAATTCTCACCTTCATCACAGATTTTTCCCCAGCCAGTAACCCATGTCAGGGTGCCATTGTGAAAAGTGCTCCCTGTTTCAGCCAGGCAGACAGGAGTGATATAATCATTGAATGATACTACAGAAGACAGCTTCAGTAGAGCAATGTCATTGTCATATTGTTCTTTTTTGTAGTCTGGATGTATGATGACTTTAGAGAGCCATCTGGATTCACGGTAAGCATTGATTCCTTCTAGAGTATACAGGCCCAGTTTTACAGTCACTTGAGAGGCGATGTAACTGGAAAAGTCAGATAATAATTCCGGTCATCATCACTGCAGCATTATTACATGTTTGCATATTTTCAAAATTCAATATCACACCTTCCAAAGCAGTGAGCTGACGAGAGGACCCAGCCATTATTGATGAGGGATCCACCACAGAAATGGCTTCCACATGCTTGCAGACTGACTTGCCAAGGCCAAGCCCCAGGATCAGCATCCAGACCTCCTACTATCCTGTTGTTGAGGCTAGCTATGCCACAGACTGAAAAAGACAGAAAAACAATGTTCTATCAATGACAATGTACATCCTTTAAGCACTACGACTTTGACCTGATTGAATTGGCCTAGAAATAGATGTCAAGCAACAGTATGTAGTTTTTTGCCACTATATTTTTCTAGTGTCCCTATATCAGGAAAATCATGACAACCAGCAATAAATCAAGACAGGAACACCCACTAGTAACAAAGCTTTGAGTGACTTCAATGCCTAATTTATGCCATTCGTAATGTACAGTAGGATAAAGAAAGACAGTTTCACCATTGTTTCTTGCCTCCAATATTCTGTAGTGTCTACTATTTTGTTATATGGAAATCTCCAGTTGTAGGTTCGTCACCAAATACCTTACCACTTTTACCCATTTTTAAACTTTAAACTTGGCTTATTTTTGGGGAGGTAGACATAAACAAAAGGTTGAGAAGAAAACCCTTACAAACAATTACATCTATGTCATCCATCAACATAATTTCTTTCTGCATGCTATGAGTACTTTGTTGGCAATATTGGCAACTCTTTATTGCTGAATTATTACTAATCACATTTTACAAATGATGTAAGAAAAAACTTACCATCAGACTGTGAGTGGCACCCTGGAACATTAGGAAAAAGGATTATTAATTAGACAAAAAAAATATTTACGTTTTGGTTTTCATTTATGATTTGCTGATATTGTTAGAACACATAAAAAAAAATGCTGGGTTGTTCTTACTACCCAAACACTGGGTTGCCTCTGTTGGGTAATTTTTCTGGGTTATTTACAGGGAATTGGGTACTTTTTGTTTAACCCAGCTTGCTGGGTTGGAGTTGGGTTGGCTAGTAACAGCTAACATCACAGACAAGACCGCCCCTCCCCCCGCAGTTCACCGGTGTATTCAGAGGCTGTGTCAGCTTCATGTCTTTTTTTGGGGAGGCTGCTGATGAGGGTGCTTCCTCCTCACACATTTAAGACGAAATGTAAATGTTAAATACAAGGTCTGTATACACACTTTCACTCACCTATGACTGAATTTGTTCACTGTATGTAACATTTATTACTGTTATTGTGTTAAAGTTACACTCAAACTTTCAGCCTGAAAAGGTTTTCAGGCTGAAAGTTTTGTGAGGTAGAATAGCATGCTAGTTTATCTGACAATGGCTGCTAGCTAGCCAAACCAAAGAACCCCACCCGTGTTTGAAAGAAACTGCAAAAATGGGTGTATGAAGGTGGTGAAGTGATGAATGAAAGCTAAACTGTTAACTGTAGTGCCAGCATGACGCTAGTATTTAACTAGGTTGCTAGCGTTAGCAACCACATATACAGTAAAAAGCTGAGGTTTTACAAAAAACTAATCTTCTTACAAATATGCATACTAGCCAACTCTCTCGATTTTTCCATAAACTTTTACTTTCTTTAATTTCTTTCTTTCTAAGGTTGGAACCGACACCGTGGAATATTTCCAGCAGGCTGAAGTGTCCAGGCCGAACACCTACATCCTGATGTTGAGAGATGATGACCAGCACTGCTCTCAGGCATTAGAGCTTCTGAGCAATAGTATCAAAATGATGTTGCTGTTGAACTTTTTTTGGATTAGTTTATCTTGTATTTTAGAAAACTTCTATATTCTATATTCTATGATTTGTACATTTAATTGGGTGTTGTTTATTGCATATATGCATGAGTTTTTTGTAATAGACCAATATATCAAAGTAATTTAACTGTTTAAACTGTTTTACCCATAGACATGTAAAACATAAAAATAATAATAACCTATTTGTGAGGTAGAATTAAAACAGCATTATAGTTAAATATGACCTATGGATTGAATATTTTACCCATCTTGCTGGGTTAAATTAACCCAGCATGTAGTTGGTCCAATATTTATCCAGCAGCATTTTTTTAGGGTGAAGCTTTAAGACTATGTTTGGTTACTTTTGATGTTTTTTGGATGTTGTTTTGTGAATGTGTATGTTTCTTAACCTGCTCCTCCCTCTTCCCCAAATTATATCAATGTGAAATGACACACACCTAGCAACATTATTATTATTAGTAGTAGTAGTAGTATTACAACACTCATTAATATTAGGTTTGATTTTCTTTTTTAATTAATTCCTCTTCAATAACAATTTACTCCTGGGTATTGTGTAAACTTTCACCTTTCTTTCTTTCTTTCTTTCTTTCTTTTTTTCTTTCTTACACACTAAAAAATGCTGTGTTATTTTTACTACCAAAATGCTGGGTTACTTCTGTTAGGTAATTTTTCTGGGTTATTTACAGTGAATTTGGCACTTTTAGTTTAACCCAGCTTGCTGGGTTGGATTTGGGTTAGCTAGTAACAGCTAACATCACAGACAAGACCGCCCCTCCCCCGAAGTTCACCGGTGTATTTGATGACAGTGTCAACTTCACATACACTAAGAGGAAATAGCACTTTTTTCATGCCATGTTTAGGCAAGATCAAACACTCACTCATTGTCTATACCGCTTTATCCTGTATACAGTGGTCACGGCATGCCTGAAACCTATCCCAGGAAACTTAGGGTAAACTTAGGAAAATTAGGGTACGATGCAGAATACATCCTGGACAAGGTGCCAATCTATCACAGTTTTACATATACAGGCAATTTGAGAACATAAATTAGCCTAATCTGCATGTCACACAGAAATGAGAATCAAACCCAGACACGCAAGGTGCAAGGCAGCAATGCTAACCACTAAGCCACCACCTGGGCAAGATTATATTTTAATAAAAAAAATATAGAAAAGACAAAATTTTTGTAAACCACCACAATGGACTTAAAATGAGGCAATCCAAAGGTGATTCAAGTGTAGACTTTCAGTTTTAATTCTAGGGGTGTAAGATATGGAATCAGTTCAGTGTCAGAATTCACAAATAAATGTAATGCGATTTACAAATGTATTTAGTAATCCACATACATTTTTGGTGAATTTTGTGATTCACAAATGTATTTCACATTACAAACTGCTCGCCATTTGTCAATATCACTGTAATTGTGTGCGGATTTTTAAGACTTCCCTGCAGCCTATCAGATGTCTCGTACAGTTTCAGCCAGTCACATGACCAAAAATTCTTAAATGCTCTTTCTGAAAGCACAGGTAATCTAGCTGTATGGACATCCTTAATGCTACTAAACTTTCTGCATGATTATGGTTACATTTTTTACAAAATAATTTACAGTATTTGTGTATAAAAGCTAAAGGGGTATTTACACAGAAGAAAGATCAAGGCCTTTTATTAATGATTTTTAATGCAAATGCTCAAGTGCATTGGATCTGTCAATAAAATTGAGCTAGGAAGCTATTTTGATTAAATGCATACAGTATGCATAAACAGACTCAGTACAGTAGTAAGTCACAGCAGAAGCCACTTCTAATACAATCTGAACCGCTACGAATGTACTAAGTAATAATTAACGCAATTATTTTGTAGTTTATTATGAACTAATCAATAATTGGAGAGTCATGTATGGAGATCTACAAGCTAATTATACATGAGAAACTATGCTTGTATTTAAATATATTGCATATGTTATCTTTTAAATTAGTTTTATAAAAGAGAAAGAAATGTATATTAATGAACAGCAACTCACCTTTGGCAAGGAGCAGGAACACTACACACAACGTCCTGAACGCCATCATCAGACACTTTCATGCCCTTTAACATCACTGCATCTGTACATATACCTTCCCTTTGTATCTGTCTCGATGATCAGTTAATAAACCACACCTCTCAAAGTTTCTCTTTCTCTTTCTTTCTTTCTCTCTTTCTTTCTTCCTCTCATACACAAAGTGTATAGAAAAGCTTTTAGTCTTTTCTAGAAGTTAATTAAAATAAATTCTACAGTCAGAGTGCAGTGACATTTTGACTTTCATTAAAACATTAAAACATTCATTATACTGCATACTGCATGTTTTTATTTCTTGCTAAACTGTAAAACCTTGCTGATGTATTTTAAAATATGTAATAATCTCCTTGGAACTGTTAATATTTAGAGTGTCTCCTACTTATAACGGCTCTAATCTGAGGTGCTCTTAATTAGTGATTTTTGTGGGTGGTGACTCTAAATGAACTTCTACTCTGCAGCAGAGGAAAGTTTTGGTATTGCTTTCCTCGAATGGTCTTCAGAACAGTTAACCTTTGTGTATTAAAATAACAATTGACAGTTGTTGTTGTTGTTACTCCACTAGTTCCATATGTGGTATTTCATAGTTTTGACATCTTCGGTATTGTTGTAGAATGTAGAAAATAAACAACTGAACAAAAAACATTGAATTAGAAATTATGTCCAAACTTTTGACTGTCAATCAGAATCTCATTTTTGACTCCCATTTGGCTGATAAAATTGCTAGTTGCCACTAGCATAGAATAAAATTTGGACATATGAAATAACATTTTTCTGGGTTTTTTTTGGCATTAACAGTTGTGTCACTTCCTCCTTAATGCGCATCTTGTATGAATTGATACATTCTTTCATTCATTCATATATCTCCTACACCGATTATTTTGTACAGGGCCGTGAAGCCTATTCCAGGACACTTTGGGCTCAAGGCATCGTACCCCCTGCACAGGGTGCCAATCCATTGCAGGGAACCCACAAAGCACGGAAAGTATGGCGTTATATTCCTGCCACAATTCTGAGCGCGCGGTTTGACATTTTGAGAGCAGACAAAGCACTCTATGCGCGTGCAGTGTCTCCACTGCGCGCTCAACAGCTCAATTCTGCGCGTGCAGTGTCTTCCCTGCTCGCTCAACTTAGATTTCCTGAACACACACAAAAAAGCGATTAATGAGGAACTAGAGGCAATGTTTGAAATGGGGGTAATTAAGAAGTCCCGCAGCAATTGGAGCAGTTCAGTTGTCCTTTATTTGACTCTGAATTTATATAATGAATATTGGCAGATTGCCTTGACTCCAGTGTCTTGCAAAAAATTTATTTTTACGTCATTTGGTTCACACTAATTTGTGACACTTCTTTTTGGTTTGTTCAGGTTATTTTTCAGATGTAAAATATAATTTAAATACTTTAAATATGCCTATAATTTAGGTAAGATAATCATTCATAGTAATAATTGGCAGTCATACATGCAACACTTTAGGGCTGTCCTGAGATTGCTGAGATGGGCCATGGTGCACAGCAAACCCAACAAGTGTGCAGTCGGATGGGTGGAAGAACAGTATCTGGGTTTCTACTTGGGTCATGGGCAGGTGCATCCCCAAAGTGACAAGATGGGGCCACCAAAAAGTGGATACAGCAGTTCCTGGAGCTGGCTGGCTTGTACAGTATATGAGGTTTGTTCCCAATTTTGTGGGCATCACCACCCTACTAACTGACCTTAATGAAAAGCAGCACCAGATCTGGTCCAGTGGCCAGAGCCATGCAAACATGCCTTTAACCAGTTAAAAGTGGTTTGTGTGGGGGCCCAGTATTATTATTTAATACATCAGAAATAGGGCTGGAGGCCTTTTTTGTTCCAGGTGGTGGGGGGAAAGCACTTGGTTCTGTCAGTAAGGGATACAAAGTGCTGAGAGCACAAACGCAAAACGTTGTAGACTCACCATGTTTGCTTCCTGCCCTCCATTCTCAACCTTTCCCCAGCATGTCATGATCACATCTCCAAGCTAAAGTACCTGAGACCCTACAGTACCAGATACGACCACTACCCACAGCTCAGAGACCTTTGTCTTGCCATAGTCTTCATCAAGAGATCTTTTGTCATGTCTATGCCAGAATCGCTGTTTAATTTAAATTCCCAGCATACAGTTCTCACACCACACCCACAGTCTGGAGTGTACAATGTGTACAATTGTTTGCAGTTTTTACCAAGCCTGATCATTCTTTAATTTTATCTGGTTTTGATCTTGTTTCTGGTTTAGCTGTCTGACTCCTGCCGTGCGTAATTCATGTTGTTTGTTGGTGGACAAACTATTTTTTTTTGTTTTTGTTTTTTTTTACAACGCCCTGTCTACTGCATTGAAACAGTGGGTTAGAAACTTAACCTTAAGCGAGCCCTGAACACCATCACAACGTATCTTGCGTTACTTATTGTAAAAAAGAATGGATCACTGATTGTCAACACAGGAGCAAACGCTTTAGTTAAAAAAAATAAATAAAAACATATCCACTGAATGAAATTTTAAAAAGTCATATGTCTATTTTTTATGTCTAACATTGTATCTGTGTGGAGATAAGGAGCAGAGATGATGAATGCATTGGTCTGAAAGACATTTTGATACATCTGGAATTCTGGTAAATTTGTAGCACAAAAATACTGCATTCGTATGAAATGAAAAAAAAACTACCATTCCTTAACTGATCCATGAGCAGAATCAAAGTGTACCATAATAACTGACTTTCATAGACAGAATTGGAATTCTGTTAGCCTAGAAACACCATCGGTCATTGTCAGTGTTGTTAACTGGATAATGTTAATAAACTGCCTGTGCTAAGGTTAAATGTTGAACTTGATGTTAGCGTTAATCAGAAATTGTTAAAAGTCCTTGAACATAAATAATTTCTAAATAACCAGAGTTATTATATAAGTAAATTTTTACCAGGTGAGAAAAACTATAACTATATACTGTAGTCAACTATGAGGTTAGGAGAAAGGAGGTTTATGAGACTGATATTCTAAATTGGGGTGAGAGAGAAGGAGAGTCAAAGTATACAAGGACTTTCACGCCACACCCACAATGATAGTATACAATGTGTTTCATTGTTGGAAGTTATTATCAATCCTGGTTATTCTGTGATATTATCATGGTTTTAATCTTGTTACTGGTTTATCTGTCTGGCTCCTGCCATGCCTAATTCATATTGTTTGTTGACGGCTTAACTGTTACATTTGTTCCAGCGTCTTGCAGGGTTAGGAACTTAATCGAGCCCTGAACACAGTCGTTGCTTACGTTACTCTGGATTTCTTCCTGAATGTTAAAACAGAAAAAATACATTTTGTTCAAATAAATAAATAAATAAAAACATATGTACTCAAATAACCTTAAGACAATTTTTTTTTCTAAAATCTAATCTGTTTGGTGCCAAGGTAAAATAACTTTTTTTTTTTTTTACTAAACCATTTGGTGATGTTATGGCTAGGAATTATGATATAATGCTCAGGAGGCTTAACCATTGATGAAACGTATCCAATCCAAGCACAAGTCTTTATTTAATTTAATGACATTTTCTAATGAATGAGAAATAGCGGAAGCTTGCATTAGTTAACGTACAGTACAGTAACTAAGGTTATATCCCTAAAAGTCAGTTGTAATCTTTACTTTAGTGGCACTTTATTTCCAAGTACAAAGAATGGAAATTAGAAATAAAATTGTTCAAATAATTTTTATTATATTATATGTTTTTTATTATATTAGTTTTAGACATTTTACTAGTCAGGTTTTTTTTTTTTTAAGTTTTTAAACTTAATCACATGTAACAGTTAGTTTGGCTCATAGATTTACAGACACCTGACACAATTTGTAAGATGTCAATATTTTTATTCTTAAAACATGAAAGTTCAACCACTCTGTAAAAACCCTGACTAGATTAATATTTAATGAATAAACATTTTTGTTATGTTGACCCAGATTTTTACAGTGAAATTTGTCAATATTCTAACAACAGCACACACACACACACACACACACACACACACACACACACACACACACACACACACACACAAAGAAATACCATAAAAGCACTTTTACACTTAATATCACTGTTGGAAAGTTCTGTTGCTAGGAGACAGACAACAGTGGTACTGTAGAAGACAACGGTGTGATTTTTTTTTAGTTTGTTACAGTATCAAGTTTTTAAAATAATAAAGCAAGAAAACAAACAAAGGAAGAAAGATATGTGAGTATATTACAAGGATGAGGTCTGCAGCTGGATGCCTGGAGATGTCTAACATCTCCACTTTTTGTCCTCATTCTTCAACTTTGCTTGAATAAGCACTTTCACATCTCCTTCCTGCACTGAATGAAATGAAAGGCAAACAGTGAGGCAAATATTGATAACGAATTGTGTGGAAAACACATTTAAGTAATTAAAATGGAATTCTTCCATATATACATGTTTTACTGGGTGGGAAAGTGTTACTTCTTCCTATGTGAAATTTGTGTTCTGTTTTGTTTTCTGAGGGGCAGCCTGGAACCTCTGGTTGATTATATGTAAAATGTCCAAATATTGTTATCAAATCAATTTACTTGCTTATCACATTTATGTTTTTATCAGATAATAAGAAACACATTTGTTAAAAACAGTACAATTTAATGCCCCTTTATATAGTGTCCGTAACTTTTTCAATTTAAATCTTTCAAGGATCTTTATTGTCATTCAGTTGAAACTTGGCCAATTTAGCTTTCACACGAAAAGACATAAACCTGGAAAAGTTTATTATTCTAAAATACAAACTTGTCAAGATATTGCAACATGGCACTGACACTACACTTAATTTAGTATCAGTACTCCATAAATAAATATGTATATTTTGCATTTAAACAAGACAGTATTACAGTAACGCTGAAAATGGCCTATTTTGGGGCACATATAAAATCATCTCTCCAAAACAGCTGAAGTTAGCAACGTGACATTTTTAGGGCAGCAAGATTGGTCACTTTCATGTTGCATAAACTTCAGGAAGGTCGGCGGTTCGATTCCCAGCTCAGCCAGGTTGCCATTGTTGGGCCCTTGAGCAAGGCCCTTAACCCTAACTGCTCCAGGGGTGCTGTACCATGGCTGACCCTGCGCTCTGACCCCAGTTACACTGGGATATGCGAAGAAGGAATGTCACTGTGCTGTAATGTATATGTGACAAAATAAAGGCTTTACTTTAATTACTTTACTTTACTTTGGCACATATATTTTCTGTATTGTATGTAAAACATAAAATATTAAATCAGCATCAATACTGTATTTTGGCAAATGGGAAATGTATTGAACATTACAACCACTATGAATGTTATGTCTATTGTGTGCCATGTTTAATGTTAAAAAGTATTTTTGGCTCATTGTACCTGTTTCTCTAGATGAAATATTTTTTGATTCATACTTTTTTTTTCCGGTTCAATTTAACAGTTACATGAGGATATTGAGTTGTAATGTTAAATCACAATTCAGTGTTTTTAAAAATATGAAAGCTGGATTCAAAAAGAGTTTGATTCTGTTTTGAAGATGTAAAAGTTGATTCCAAAGTTTTAAATGTTTGGAAGTGTTAAAAAGATCCCCTTTCTTATAACTTACTAGAGGATGCCTGATGCTGCCCTCACTTCTGCCTGTCAGATGTGCCGTTCCTGTAGCCGCTCTGCAGTCTGATCCGGGGTTTTTGGAGAAAATGGTGCTACCTGCTGCCGACCATAGCAAGTATTGCCGTATAAGTATTGAGAGGAGAGTTATCCCAGGAGACTTAGGTGTCAAACCATCACAGGGCACAGACACTACAGGCAATTTAGGAATGCCAATTAGCCTAATCTACATATCTTTGGACAGTAGGAGGAAACTCACCAAGCACAGGGAACATGCAATTTGCATGCAATTGAGCCTGGAATGCAGGAATTGAATTGGAATGCAGGAATTGAGCCTGGCTGGGGATTGAACCCGGACCCTGGTGGTGCAAGGGGACAGTGCTAACCACTACACCACCGTGACTGGTCTAACACATTAGGGTTAAATGAGTAATGCAAAAAGACATTTTTTTAAATAGTTTT